>CAUJGJ010000371.1:1380310-1402810 GCA_963170055.1 Halisarca cf. caerulea
CAGCCTCATCCCTACAGAGTTGACACAGTTGAATGACCAGTTTAAGTTAAAGTTTACGCGATGGGGAATTCCCTCACATAGTACATACATACATACATACATACATACCAAACATACAAACATACATACATACATACATACATACATACATACATACCAAATATACAAACATACAAACATACAAACATACATACATACATACATACATACATACCAAACATACAAACATACATACATACATACGTACATATATACCAAACACATGTGTCATGTGCAACCATCCATACACATGTACTGCACATACACACATACATGCATACATAAGTACATGCATACATACAAATAGACATACATACATACATACATACATATACATGCACACATACATGCAAACGCACATCTGCACGTACGTATGCATGTATGTGTGCATGTATATGCATGTATGTATGTATGTCTATATATTTGTATACATGAATGCAGACAAGCTTGCATACATACATACATACATACATGTAGACATACATACATACATGTAGTGTGTTGTTAGCATTATGGTTCTTCCTTTCTTGTGCTTTGCCAGGAGAGCCCAAATGGCTCGACGGGCATAAGGGTCCATTCCTGATGTGGGCTCATCCAGCACCACAAACTTTGATCCAGCAATCAGAGCAATAGCCACACTAGGAACAATGAGAGACCCAATTAACTGTGGTCGTATGGTACACATACACACACATACGTATGCACGACACAAATGCACACACACACACACACATACATACGTATGGCATGAATGCACATACTGTACATACATATGTACACCACGAAGGTACACACATATGCACATGCATATACAGTAGATTCTGAACCTATTTTCATAAACTCTTTGAATATCACATACATAAACCTCTCTATAACAGAATGTTGCTATACAATGGAGCCTTTCTATTCTGGACACTTTGGGACAAGAAAGGACTGTCCAGATTATTGCATGAGTTGTCCTAATCTCAGGGGTTGAAGATGTAGTATATGGCAAAGCATGGAGAATCATTGGGTTCCAGTGACATGTGTTCATAATGGAGGGGTGGCTGCAATTCAGGAGTCTGGGATTGTGGGATTCCACCGTATGTTGTAAAGCAGCCTCTGTATAGTGGAAACTTCTACAATAAAAATTACTCAGCACTCAAAGTGTCCGCTATAGAGAGTTCTACTGTATACAATATACAGTAATAATAATTAAAACTATAATAATATATCCACACATATGTACAGCACACACACCTCAGCTTCCTCTTCATTCCTCCCGAAAGATCACTAACTGGTACATTGATCTTGTCTTCAAGATGGAGGTCAGACAAATACTCCTGTATCTCCTCTTTCAGCCTCTTGTACTTACCTCCCTGCAAGAATGCAGGAACCAGTGAGAAACCGTATGCATGATACATGTCATTGAAAATTGTTCCCATATTGTTATTGTGAACTATTTTACTGTACTTGATTTTCAACTACGAGATGATCCAATCACCATCATGACATGATCATACTCACATTCACACACGCATCGCATGTGGGACATGTCCATAAACTTGAAATCTCAGTGGAGGCGCTAATCAGAAAGAATTTCGCGACTTTAGATGGGTTCGCTACGAAATGTCATGTGACCAGCCCGTGACTTAGGAAAATGTTGCTGTGCACGTAAAGATTCCAAAACAGCCTTACATGATGTTAAAACTGTAAGATCGACAATTATTCCAGTCAAACGGCCTTCGGCTACAGTGAATCCTAGTCTCGCGTCTTCAGCCCCTTTCCGTTGACGACATCATAAAAATTCGACAAAATCTCTAACAACATCAAGGAGAAAGAGGCTGGCTATGCGAAACTAAGTGAATCTTAAGCCTTCGATCAAATTTGAATATGTCAGTAACTTTCTGGTCTGGCTTACCTAGCTTGAGTTTCTTCCGCGATCTTTTCTCCTTCCGAAAAACATCTTCGAAAGCGATTCGGTTCGTATACAAATGCGACCAAAGCAGAATTCAAAGAGCTATCCGACGGCGAAAGGTTATGTATCAAAGATCAAAGGTACAAAAAAGAAGAGACTTCGTCTGTATTCCACTTCACTTGCTACTTGACGCGACTTTTAGGTGACGTCACTTTCAATATCATGCGACGGTCATGTGACAAAATGGCTACCAGCTAGTTCTAGGCTAGTCAAAACTTTAATGGCTGGGCGGCAGTGGGAAAAAGCCTATTGGCATACTTTTTTACATTTATTGGCTGTATTATAGGATAATAAATAACTTCCATGTTGGGGATTTTGATTCATTGCCCGATTCAGACGTTACAGGCGAAAAGGTGAGCTACCATGGTATGAAATTGTGGTTTTTGCCGTTTTTCTCTAAAACTCTTAGAGATATTTAAATCCCCAACATGGAAGTTTTAGATACTTAGGTAAGGAACCTGTATACCAACATTTGTGCCCTTGGCTTTGAAGCTGCACTGCCGCCCAGCCGTTTTTCGTGTTTTTATATGTTTGAGGAGAATGCGCATACATTCCAAGGAACCTAGAAAATTCTTTCAAGTTTGACATCGAACGAAAGGTAATGCAGCCATCTACACAATGATATTAGTTGTTAGAAGATAGCGCGTATTTGTAGTAAGAAATAAAACTAAAAAGTGAAGGCAAATTTTCTGATCAATGAAGCCATACAAGTGTCCGTGGACATGTTCCACATGCGATACATGCACACATGCATGCACACACACACACACACACACACACACACACACACGCACACACACACACACACACACACACACACACACACACACACACACACACACACCTTGAGCATTCCAAACAGCATCAGATGTTCTTTTACTGTCAACCTCTCAAACAGGACATTGTGTTGAGGACAAAGTCCTAAATTCTTTCTGATTTCGTCCATGTCAGTTAGAATGCTGTATCCATTGATGACAGCATCACCTGATGTAGGCGTGTACAGACCCGTTAGTACAGACATTGTAGTGGTTTTCCCCGCTCCATTGTGACCCAGAAAAGCAGTGATCTGTCCTTCATACATGTTCAGACTCAAATCATTCACAGCCACTTTCTGCTTTCTGAACGGGCTCTTCAGAGAGAACAAGGAAAGCTAGCAACATTTCACACACACACACACACACACACACACACACACACACACACACACACACACACACACACACACACACACACACACAAACACACACACACTCTTTTTGTCTATCTTGTCTCTGTACCATACTTCATCGCCTGATGATGACATACATCAAAGGGACCACTTGGACAGTAAATCGCTTATTGCCTGACTGCAAGGCAGTAACTGTGCAAGTGCCCAGTTTGTTATAACAATTTATAGGTCACATTGAAAGGGCATGTTTCGCCGAACGGCTGGTTTCCTTTAATGATCTCTAAAGAGCTTCACCCGTTCTGGGTGTCCTGGAGAGTGATCTACAGAATTAATGTAACGGCAAAGCCAATCCTCAAAGTTGTATCCATTGCAAGGTTGAAGTACTCGAAAGAAATTCCTCCTCAGGAAAAATCTCTATCTGCCATCCATGTTTATCTATTTTACAAATTACAAAATTAAATATCTTCTTTGAGTACAATGAGAGGAGGAAAACCTCGGAAAAGCCTTGTTTTCAGCAATAACCTAGTTACCATACAGCTTCCAGGGAAACACGTTACACCCTGGAAGCCGTACAGTAACTAGTAGATACATCCACATGGAAACATAGTACATACAATTGTACATGGGAGGTTATTGTTAGAATTATCGAGTAAGCTTCCATTTCGCCGGCCTTTACCAGTAGTCTCACTGTTTAAGGGCTTCAGTGGTGCATGATACATTAACCACATCATTTGGTAAGCATTCGTGTAGGAACAAGAGAATCAAATTAAAAACTTGTGGGGGCTGCCGCCCCACACACTCAAATTATACTTGCAAAGCATTAAAGAGCAGCAGCTACAACTGAACATTCATTGAACATAATGTTTTTTAAATTGCAATAATAGCACATTTCCTGTATAAATTCATTTATCCGATCCTCTGTTGTGAATTCCCATCACTAAACCATAGATACTGAAAATCTAGTATTTATGACTAAACTGTGCACAATTCTACCTGATTTATCCAACACCTGGTTTATCTGACACAATCATGGGGAACAGATGTTCTCGGATAAGCCAGATTCAACTGTATACAGTTACGTACATATGAACAGTTACCTAGATATGTACAGTTATATATATATATATATATATATGCTGCACATAGGGCTGTACATCTATGTATGTATACCATAGGTATGGGAACTATTGCATGCTGTGCATTGGAACACAACAGTAGACAACTTTGAACACGCTCACCTTGTAGATTTTGGTAAGATTATTAATGCTGATTCCACATGACAAGTCCTTGGGTTCTGTTTCAAAATTTGATAGCATAAATTCAGATCTCTCGTGCTAAACAAGAACAGTGTACAGAGGATGTGTACATCAGGTATCAGGACAGTGTACATGTGTACATCAGGTATCAGGACAGTGTTCAGAGAAAACTATTATGCTTCACTTGTCACTCGGAGAAAAAGTGGTAGTTGTGCATGGACAGCGCATGGAACAGAGGGGGGGGGGGTAAATTTTAGTTGAGGGGGCACTGCCCCCCCCCAAAAAAAAAAAATTCTTATGCAATAATACCCATTACTATGACTTTACAATGAACACATAATTATTATTCCTGAATTTTAGGGTTGACCCATGCTAATGTTATTGTGATTCTATAAATCCTCACACATGTCTGCCATGACATCATACAATATTTATGCAACAATTTAATGAAGATGTTTGATGCAGCCTCTCAAGCATGTGCAGTATCATGCAGTAGCAGAATCGTATACTGCATGCCCCCACCCCCAAAGTTTACACATTCCACTGCCACTGACGTGTGTGTACAATATGCATGCATGTACATGGGGACACAATGTACAAAGAGTATAATATATAAGATAATATTTATGACATTGTATACACAAGTACATATTACAGTATAGCTATATGTATATATTGATAACAATACTAATTTAAAACCTACAACTGAAAGTTTTATGTTATCTATACTCACTTCAGGGGCAGAAGGAGAAGCAGATCTCTTCCTCAAAGGCCTTCCCAGCCAGTAGGAAGGGAGAAATGGGAAGTAGAATGGTTTAGGAACTCCATATTTACCAGGAAACACTGCTTGCTTGTACCTGTCAGGAAGGAGATTGAAAGAACTTCAAGGTGAAATTTTCAGAGTAAGTTAAGTAGACACCTCCATTGCTGCACACAACTACCCTTGGGACACCTGACCATGGGCACACATCTACCCTAGGCTTGTGCATCTCCACCCTTTGCACATCACCAATGGACCAGGAACACCTCCCCTTACACACATCACCATTGGACCAGGAACACCTCCCCCTTACACACATCATCATTGACGCATGCACATCAATTGAGGCACACATATCCATCGACACACCTCACCTGAGGCACTATTGGCACACCCCACCATTGGCACACCTCACCTGAGGCACTATTGGCACACCCAACCATTGGCACATGCACCTCATCTGAGACAAGCCTCTCACTAAAGGCACACCTCACCTGCACTACTGGCACACCTTACTCTATTAACTTAGGGAGTAAAGGATGTATCAAGTGAGATAAAAGGGCGTTTCAAGAAGGCCAAAAGGGTGTATCAAGAGAGATTAAAGGTCAACATTAATCCATCTTGATACACACTGTTGATTTCCCTCAGCATATTAAACACACCACCCTGTTACCGCACACACACACACACACACTTACCAGGCAAAGACAAAGAAGACAACAATGTCCAGTAACATCATTCCAAACACAAAGCCAAGATGGAATTGGTTCTGACTGCTGATGGGTTCAACAGCATTGACCCAGTTCACTCCCTCTCCTGTTCCTTCGTGGCTTCCAAAGAAATTCATGGCAAATCCAAAACAAGTGTTTGAAAACAGACACAGACCAACAGCCACTCCTCTGTAGAAAACAAGTGAGACAAAGAGAAGACATGCACAAATTACAAGCCTAGGTTAATTTTGGATATAGTTGCAATATCTAATGGACGTAAACTCGCTTTGTCCATACTACTGTGCTGTGGAACCCCCAATATGTACGTACATAGTGGACTCTTCCAAATAAGGACACAGTATATTAATATACCCCTCTACAGAGGACATGACTTGTGGTCCCAGTATAATTCCTACAATCTCTCTACAAAATTTAAGATTAAATCAGCTGAATTTATGTTGTCCCAGCCTTTATTCGGAGGTTACACTGAATAGAAGCACCATCACGGTACCAAATACGGTAAGAGGGCTTAAGGCCGTAAAGACGTTACTATTCTATAAATCTGTTCATAATTTCTAAAGGCTTCTAAAGAAATGTTCAGATCAGCTCAATAGTCTAATTCTTTTATTGGCTATCACTTCAGTCATCCGTTTGCCAAGATATAGCGGAACCTCCAAGTCAAGGACATTTTAGGACAGCTCTAATTTTGCATGTTCTTTCAAGGAGGTTGTCCTCTTTGGGAGGTTAAAAATATTAAGCATTGAGAAAAGGCTTGAACGGGTAGGCAGCAGTCGATATTCTTACCGGAAATCACTTAGCCAAGCCAAAATGAGATTATTTCACCAAACAACTGCTGCCTTCCTCAGTGATATGATACAATTTTAAGAGCCAGTGTATGGGTTTAAATAGTGGTTTGTAGTATCTATGGTGACAGTTGGTGATGCAATGGGATGAATAATATTAACTGTGGGTGATGAAGAGAGATAATTGAGATTGTGAATAATGGAGAAAAATTTGCAAGTGCATGGTTTACTGTGGAGTTGTTGTTTCTTGCACTTACAGAGACAGTGAACTGAAGTCCAGGGCCAAAGGCAGGTATGGCAGGATCAGGACAAACCACAGAATGATGGCGCCAAACAGCGCCAATTTGGCAGAACTGAACAAAGAGCTACAGTGAAGAGATGGATCACATGTGCATACATAGTATAAATGTTGTATGCATATTGTAACTACCAACAATACCAGAGTAGGTAGACAATATCACAACATATTGTGTAATATCATAATAGTATTGCATGAATACTTTAGGGTGTTGCATAATTTCAAAAGTGTAGGGTCTGATTGTCCTCAGTCTAACTCTAATGATGTGTGTACAGGAAAAAACATGTGTGTGTTTGTATGTATGTGTGTGTGCGCACGTGTGTGTGTGTGTGTGTGTGTGTGTGTGTGTACAGGAGTATGAAGTGCCCTTTGTAGGTTTTGAAGCAACACCTACATTTCTAAAGCGAGAAAAGAATAATTTCAATTGACAAATCCCATTCATTCACCAGATAAACAACTTTCCGGTTAACGAAATGGCTGTGTGAGACTAGGTGTATGCATATGTGCACATCCAAGGCCATGTGTTGAGTAATTGTCAAGTTTAGCACTTTTTTGTTCTAGCCTTAGCTTCTATCCTGGCACACTGATTTTAGTCAACTAGCTGCAGTTTTAGTTTCTTTATCTTACAAGATTTGGTTGAGTTCCTTCTCAACTGCAGTAAAAACCTATTAACAGCCTCTATTCGAGCATCTTCAGGGGTAAGTTGTGAAACAGGCACAGGGCTAGGTGGGCAAGCAGGGCAAGAGGGGCCATAGAGGTAGACGAGCATAGGGCTATACATACATGAGGCTAGACGAGCATAGGGCTATACATACATGAGGCTAGATGGGTATAGGGCTAGGCAGAGTTTACCTGGACTTAGTGCAAACTGTGTAAATTGTAAAGTACATATGCATATACATACATGATTTGTGTGTGTCAGTGGCTATAAGCGAAAAGTGCACAAAACAACCACACAACACCTTTGTATCACGTACCTCACAAAGAAAGCAAAGGCAATCAAAGAGATTACATAGACGATCATCAGAAACAGAATGATAAAGAAATCACTGTTGGGGAATATGCCAAACTAAATCAAAGAAAAAATAACCATTGTCAACTAAACACAAAATACACACAGTGAAACTCTTCATATGTAGGCTTACAGTGTCTGTACTTGTTTGAACGTTTATTGCATGTAACACAAATAATCATATATGAAAAGACTTAATGCAAACAGCTCTTGATGTATATGTGGTATACAATATGGAATCACATAATAACAAATCCCAGGGGACACTGAAATTCTTCTCTATACCAGAAATTGACCACTAACTGGGACACATGCATTTGTTCACTTCACTCACAACAATTAGAGGTTACCATCAACTACCAACATACATACACACTGCTTGCAAAATGAACTGCTTTCAAACCTTGATAAGGAAGGTAAGAATGAGGGCTGAAATCATCAAGAAGAGGAACTGGTTGAAGATCCATGAGCAGTAGTTTGCGGAGGACTTCAATCCCATCATCTTCATAGACTCTTGCAATCGATTCTCCTTCTCCAGTACAAGATCCTAAGGAAGGTTGGAAGAAGTTGACAATAGACAATCATACAGTGAAATCTGTACAGAAGGACCGCCTGTGCACAAGGACTGCCTGCACAGAAGGATCAACTTACAGGACCACCTGTACAAAAAGACCACTTGTACAGAAGGACCACCTGTACACAAAGACCGCCTGTACAGAAGCTATAGCTATAGCTCCTCAAATGTTTAGTACTATACAGTAGATAGGCACAGTCAAATTGCATACGTATAACACATACTTTTGTGAATACACCTGCTGAGAAGATGTATCCCACAACCAGCAGAATGGGCAGGAAAACAATAGTCCTGGTAGGAAAGTAGTCAATAGAGTACTTTGGAAATGGCAGTACCTGGAGAAAGGAAAGTTAAAATTGCAAATGATATTAACACAAACAGTGTATCGAATCCCACTATCCAAGCCCGGAATTTTGGACACGTACACCTCTATTATGGACACATACTACTGGAACCAAATTTTTCACTACACTGTGATATAGAACAGCTTCAACCCCTGAAATTATAGGACACCTCAATAATCAGGACAGTGCTTTCTGGTCCCAAGATAGAGGGGCTTCACTGTACTTTGGGGATTAACTAAGTACGTACCAAAGTAATTAAAAAGGAGTAATATTGTTTTTTTAAGGCTAAAAACCAGTAGAGAATGCTGCTGTCCTCTCCCCAAACACATACTGTGATACACACACACACGCACACCCACACACACACACACACACACACACACACATACACACACACACACACACACACACACACACACACACACACACACATGCACATGTACACTGTGCTCACTATATATACACTGTACATACAGTACATGAAGCACTAATGAATATGATATTTTATCCAAGACTATGTGCAAACAATACCACACACACCCGCATGGCCACAGTTGGCAGTGCTACAGCTGACACTCCACTTCCATTCAGCTTCCATTCAGTGATACCAAACGACAGGGCATTCTGGAGCTGAACAAATCCCTGCGTCAGATAACTGCAAAATCGGTATTAACATTGACTGGTAAATGTATGGAGAAGCCTTCACCAAACACTACTGTGACCATATACTTTACTAGTCAAAGACTAAGTATTCATATACAGTAGATAGTGTCTACTTTTGATTCAGAATCTATATCGTATAATATATATACATACATACATACATACAATTGAATGTCATTTTAATAATAAAACTAAATATGTACAACAGCAAACATGCCAATACATGCATAGAGGGCAATGTAAATGAAAGATAGCTAAACAAAGACTGATTGTTAAATAGAACCTAGACTTGTAACAAAGGCAAATCTTAGAATAGTTACACTGTTGGGCACAAATGGTGGAAAGACTGAGGATTGGCAGTCTTCAATCATATACAATGAGCTGATTCTTTCAGAAATGACATTGTACTGTCTTCAAAGACTCCCAGAGATTCAAACCCGCTTACACAGAATAATTATGGGCTTGAGAGATTTCCTGGTAGAGAGTGATTTTTCTATTCTCTGCCATATTGGCAACTTTGACTGCTCCCAGGGAGGCACTTGGGATGTAGGATGGAGCAAGTGTGTCCCAGCATGTGACATTCCAAGCTATATAAAATCCTGCCCCTCTTCCACAGAATCACAGTGACACCATCTGCTTGCTTCCCATCTGAACGGCAGAGACCATGGCCAGATATAGCTCCAACAAGGGTGGAATGTTTACTGCAGCTAGTACTCTCTTTACCATGTCATTCAACAATTAACCCTCCTACTCTTATGCAAAATTAATTTTCTAAATGTACACATTAGCCCTGGACCTGGAATATTACATTGATAATAGTAGTCAAAATCAATATCAATCCACAACGGTTACCATCAATACATCATTTTGAATAGTCACTATATCAAATACTCAATATATCGATTATCAGCAAGTGCAAGAACAGCAGGGTTGGAACAGGGAAGACTAACAGCAAAAGTCTAAAAGGTTTCCAATTATTGGCCTGGGTATACACAGTGCTAAAATATTCTCAACCAGCCCCTGAGTTTAAATTTGTCATAACTGAGGGATCAAAACTAGAATATCCATATTGAACGATATAATAAACTCAGACTCAGACATACTGACTAACACAGACTGTCTGTCAATCTGTCAATTAGTTAGTATTTAGTTACGTACAATTTTCAATACTGTCCAGGGCTAGTATGAACATACTGTATATACGTCAATAGCACTGTTAACTTTGATAGTATGCACCCCATACTACTAACTTGCTGATAAATCCAGATGGTAGGAGGATCCTGTCTCCGGTGGTCAGTGTATCTGTTTCCCATGAGGTTCTATTTGGTACTTCGTGTTTCTGGCGGATAGTGACAACGATGTTGGTACTCGATGGACTGAGATTGCTTGGAAAAACAACACCTACAATTAAAGACAGTATGTAGCACTCAAATGCCATAAGCACATTGGAATTATCCCAGAGTACTTTCTATCCAGCAGTACCACCTATCTAGCAGTATTTACTATCCAGCTAAGAATATGTGGTATCCAGGAGTGTGCACAAACATTAACCTCAGGCACTTATAAATCAAGTTTGACTGCACTACAGTACACATATTATCTGTACATGCAGGGAATGTACTGTCATACGTATACTACTATGTACATACGTACCTGCAAATGTCAGATTGCCGTGAATATCATTAGTTGAGCGATACTGCTCGATGGCACTCAAGAGATCTGCTTCATTGGAATAGCCAGTGAAATTGACAGCAGCTGTTCCCCCACCACTCAGAACCGGCTCAGCTCTCGATATGATGCTGTTCACTACATTACAATAATAATATTATACAAATTTTAATGTACATAATATATAATACATAATATTATGTGTGTATTCCTACAATATAATAATTACGTACGTATGCACAAAAACAGTAATAGTACCACAGTACACAAGTCAGTACACGTGCAATGTCATGACATTGTGAATGTTGGAATGGTGTAGATCTGTGCAGATATGAAGGTTATGTACATCCATATGTATGTACACACACATACGCAAGCATGCCCACATACCCATAACACACACACACACACACACACATACGCACGCACGCACACACATACACACACACACACACACACACACACACACACATACACACACACACACACACACACACACACACACACACACACACACATACACATACACACACGCAATCACAAAGAATGTAACAAGTGTCCATATGTACCGTACACAGGCTATGGCAATTATTGGCAACTTGCAAGCGTATAAGTGCACTGCATTGAATTGGGGGATCCCCATCAGCCAAATGGCTATTATCAATAGGGAGACCCTCCAGTTGGAAGTTTCAGGGTTGCCTTAAAGTATATAAAGTTGAATCTCAGAGTCTCTAAACTGAACACTCTTGGGACCAAAAAATTCACTTTATACAACATCAGTCTCTCTATACAATAACACACATACATGTTGAGAGGCGTTTCACTGGTCTCTGAACGAAATGCACTGGTTACAATAACAACTTGGCCATAGCAGCATGTTGTAGCAGAACCAATGGTGCTGTTGTAAAGAGGTTTGGTTGTATGCAGTTTCGATACATGAAACCCCCTACCTTGTGCATCATTTGGAGCATAAAACACATCAAAGGAAGACACTTGTAATGGAATGGTTGGAGTTGTTACTGTAAAATAAGGGAAAGAATATAACCATAGATCTATGGCACAGTAACACTTGATCATGAAGGCAGCATAGGTATGCACATCTATCTCCAGATATGTCATACATCAATGGAGCCAGCTGGCCAATACCTGTCCTGTGGTCAGGACTAGTCTAGCTGCTAGCCCCATACTTCTGGCTAATATAGCATAGAGAGAAGTATGGGGCTAGTGTGGGGAGAATTATGGCCGGGACTAGTGTGGGGTGAAGCTAAAGTATAGGGCTAGCATTGGAAGAAGTATGGGGCTAGCATTGGTCCAGGAAGAAGTATGGAGCTAATGTGGGGAGGAGTATGCATGGGGCGATAGCATAAGGAAAAGTATGGGACCAGTGTGGGGAGAAGTATGGGGCTAGCAGGTACCTGTCGGTTTAATATGATAGGTTTCAGGAGGCAACCTTTGACCTGTGACCCATATACGATAGCATAAGGAAAAGTATGGGACCAGTGTGGGGAGAAGTATGGGGCTAGCAAGTACCTGTCGGTTTAATATGATAGGCTTCAGGAGGCAACCTTTGACCTGTGACCCATATGTACGTATATAGGCACAATAAATCTGGGGAAGCAGCCCACAGCCATTTCACATTATCCCACAGTAACAGAGAGCAAGCACACACAAAAACTTGGCTTCCACCAACAGCTGCTTGCAGTTGCACGATCTCAAGGCCACATCTGCTCATGCTCTTTCTTACGTTCTCTCTATTGGGTGCCTAGGATAGTATATAGCCTTTGGCTAAAAGCCTTCCCAGGTAAAATAAGCTAACTTAACCTAATCTATGTTACTCAGCATCGTTATGGCAAGTTGGGTGCACCCATTACAATTGCTGGGTAACTCAATCAACTTCGTTAATCTACATTGCATTGTGTAGAATGTACTGCATGATTAACTTACTTGCACAAAAATTCAGTGGTGCAAACAGCTGGTATCTGTGTGTGGATGTCAGTGAAAGGTAAACATAAAATTTACATGCATCTTATCCATGAACAGGTATACATAGGTGCACGCACATATGAATGTACGTAAACAGCAGTGCAATAAAGATTCAGAACATATTCATCTCATGCCTGCCTACACTTACATACATATATAGTCTGAAAAAAACACTACCTTTGAGTAGTTAGTCACCATATTTTTATTGTTTAATGTGTACCAAGTGTCACTGTGTAATCTGACATATATTCTCAAGCCCTGTTGAGTACCAGCTTAGAGGGGTTTTACCGCATATACATACAGATATGGATGTAGTATGCATGGTACACTTGCAGATAGCAAAATAACATAAACTAAATGTTATCAGTGTTGGGGGTAACTAAATACCAAAGTAATATATTACGTAATATTATTACTTTTGCAGGGATTAAGTAATATAACTAAATACCTGTCTTGCAACTAGTAATATATTACAAATAGCTCTGTGGTGAAAGTAACGCATTACCACATTCTGACACTAAGTAAGTTTGTGGCTATAATAATGGCTATAAGTGAAAGCAGAGCTTTTGTCATCAAGGACGACACAGAATTGCTAGTAAGATGGTCATATTATTAGTGCTCTGGGCTGCACAACATATGTAGTATGCCAGCAGATATTGTCTTGGTTGTGAAATGCACTACATTTGTTTCATAAATGGCCGAGTCTGATTCTAGCATTCAATGATCCTACATGCTAAGATAATGTTCACCTTTAGGAGGGTTAAAATTGTCTCTGGGATGCAACTTGGAGGTAATTTGTGGGAGCAAATGTAATCTGTAATATTATTACTAGTTACATTTATTATTGAGTAATATGTAACTGTAACGCATTACAAGTTTTCATAGTAATATGTAATATGTAACGAGATTACTTTTCAAAAGTAACGACCCCAAAACTGATGTTATTTACCTTATAATAATGAGAACAATCACAAAAGTACATGGCAGGATGAGCTCCAGTAATGTACCAATTGGGCGACGGATCTGAAGGATGGAGAGAAACGAATAAAGAACTGCTAAGGCAATACACTCAGTAACTATAATACATTAATTACACCTCAGTCTACGTATTAAGCAGGGTTCTATCCAGTGGGGAGGGGGGTGGTGTTGGGGGTATCACTGTGCACCGTTTAGAGTGAATCACTGTGCACTGCCTGGCATGGGTGGTTCCACGCACTGTGCACACACAGATATTGCACACGGCAGTGTCTTGGTGGGCCACTATACAAAACATAGCCCTTTGCAAATATAAGAATGTGAATATAATTAAAAGTATGGTGGCCCACTAAGACACTCACGTGAGCAATATCTGTGTGTGCACAGCATGCGGAACCATCCATGCCAAGTAGTGCAGGTGATCAGTGCGGAACACGCGTTGTGCTTGAATTTGCTCAAAGCTAGTGCCGCTGGATTCCGCCCATTTTTAGACCGGTTTTTCTGCCATTCACCAATTATACCAGCCTAATATTCATCACACTCTTCAAATTATATCTAATGTCTACAGCTATACATTCTTTTCTGTAGCATGTTGTCTATGTAAGTGCCTACAGTACATATAATGTCTATAATTATACATTGTCCAAAATAAGACTTAGTACACATGTCCATGTGCAATCCACTCCTTATACATTCTTGATGTCAGTTAGAGTAGCCAGCTGTCTATAGCTAATGGCTTCCCAGGGTACTAGAATCCCTATATAACCCCAACACAATGCCTTCATTGTACGTCCATGTATACCGTATCTGCAGGGTTCACAGTGACTACATAGTTTACAGTCTGTGTTCATTGCATTCACATTGTTTGGAATGTCTTCAGTGTCTGAAGTTTCCATATACAGTGTACACAGTGTTTATATACAATATTTATATTATGTAGTACTTTATACAGTGTCTATTATTATTATAATAAAGTGTCACTCTACAGTGCCTGATATTAGTACATGGTGTCCACATTGTCTTGTGGTGGCATCAGATAATGGTAGGACCCTACACAACTATTATAATAATATCAATCTTCTGTCATTTGGGGCTGCCATCAGAAGTTAGAAGGGTTGAGCCAAATCCAGTTATAGGCACTGCATATATCTTTTTTGGTGTGGGTGTTTGGCACCCGAAAGTGTCCCTAGGCCTGATGATGGAGGATGATGCCTTCCTGTTGTATGGCTGGCAAGAATTAATAGATGCATTTCCTTCTGGTTTAAGGTGTTGTCCACCCTGTTGTATGGAGAAAGGATCCTGAGGGCAGTAACCTTAAGTGGAAGTTCTGTAGTATGGATTTTGATGGGTTTGGAATCTACAGAAATGTCTCAGGCATCTTGGGTGGTATGGTGTCGTAGGCGAGGTAGTATGTGGCCTATCGGGAAGATATCAATGAAATCAAAGTTTAACTTAGAGAATTGTGCACCACGGATAACTCAAGAGGATTGGAATTGGGAGCTTGACACCAAGCCAAAGCTAGGAGCATTGCAACTGTTGAAGATGTGGCAGGGGCTCCAAAGAGAAGAAAGGATATGTTGCCAATGCCAATCAGTAAGAGTTGAAGACACCACCCATTAGTTGCTGGAGTGTGATGTGTGGTACACTGCACAGCTGCTTCTTATGCAGTCTGTGAGTTGCATAGCTGATGATGATGATGAGGAAAGTAGCAATCCTAGACAAGGCATGCCAGCATTTCTCGATCTTGAAGTATATCATGAGGATGTGGGTCGCTAGATTTCAGTGATTTCCCCATTATGATTATTGCACGTGTGTCTGAATTTTATTTTGAGTTAAACTTTTAAATTACTCTATTGATGTACATTCCACATGATGAACTCTATCTGTATGCCTTATAGGGCAGTGTTGACCTGCCTTTAAAGTTTGTGCATGTGACTATTCATGATCATTGCCGGATTGATTGAGTGATATACTATACTGTATATAAACACTGTGTAAACTGTATATGGACTCTTCAGACACTGAAGACATTCCAAACAATGTGAATGCAATGAACACAGACTGTAAACTATGTAGTCACTGTGAACCCAGCAGATACGGTATACATGGACGTACAATAAAGGCATTGTGTTGGGGTTATATAGGGATTCTAATACCCTGGGAAGCCATTAGCTATTGACAGCTGGCTACTCTAACTGACATCAAGAATGTATAAGGAGTGGATTGCACATGGACATGCATGTGTTCTTAATTCGGAAAATGAATAATTGACACTATCAATACTGTAGGCACTTACATAGACAACATAGACAATAATATAATTATGCATTGCTACAGATTCTGAAAAGAGTAGCTGTATAGAGATTAGATATTTGAAGTGTCATGAATATTATTATGATTATATGAGACTAGTCCGAATCCAGAGGCGCTAGTTTCGGGTGAATTCAAGCGCAGCAGCGCGTTCCGTGTGGATCGCTGCGCAATACCTGTGCGCGCCATATTCGTGGGCCACCAAACTATGCCTAGGTATAGATTCACCCCGCGAAAATTTAAGTGTATACGGTATTGCGCTATCAGTCCTGAATGCAGTACTGTGCATGATGTAGGGAGAAAGGTGCAAGATACTATGACCAATAGCCTATGCTACAAGTGAAATACATATTATAGGGTAGTCTGGCGTAGCTCAGACCCAGTCTCGCTCGGCCATTTTCGGGGACTGGGTCTGGCTACGCGGGACTAATTATAGGGGTCACAATGAAAAATATCATTGTTGTCGGAAACATCCGAAAATAATGTTTTAGATGAAAGTCAGTACGGCGAATCTAATGGTGGTGACCGTTTTTCGATTGGTTGAAGTATGACCAAGTTATGCGTAAAATCATATTTTGCTGCAACACAGGTGGTTTAAGTAGAGCAATCTCCCCCAATTTTCTGCTATGGATAGCCGAGGGATGGATCATCCTTGCACAGCGTGAGGGTTTGTTTCGCGTATGTTTCGAGCTTTCCACGTTTAGTGTGGAAATTTCGGAGACCCCCCTCCGACAAATGCAAGGATAACTGTCCGAAATACGCCTTTCCTAGTCGATCATGACAGTGGTGAGTGTCTGCTACAATTTTGGATCCATTTCATTGAACTCCGCATTGGTGGAAAGTAGTTTTCTCGCGCGCGTTGCACCACAATTTTGATTAATTTTTATGCATAACTTGGTCATACTTCGACCAATCGAAAAACGGTTACGTATACCACCATTAGATTCGCCGTACTGAATTTCATCTAAAACAGTATTTTCGGATGATTCCGACGGCAATGAATTTTTCATTGTGACCCCTACATATTAAGATATTTGATAAATTTTAAAGTTACTGTAATAGTTTATTCCTGCGCTCGTCTCCCGCCCAGTCCCACACACGGACAATTACAACCAGTCCACTCATAATTAGTACCTGGATAATCGTATTCTTCCAAAGCAGTAGAGCAAATTGCCGCAACCAAAGATAGAAACTCTTGCAAGCCATTGCCTATGAAAGAGGGGAATCAAGTTGGTGCGAGCGTGAAAGGCTGTCCTCCGTGTTCTCTCGGATCGCTATATTATAATACCTCAGCAGCTATCCCTGGAAGTGGAATTTGATAACAAGGCTGGTTGTGGTCCGTGACTGGATTTCCTGCGAACGAGACTCGTGGACTCTGAATGAAGGCGCGTATATGCTAGACAGCGAAAAGTATTCACTCTCTTCCCAAATCTGCAAAGCGGGTATGCCCGATCGATGGTTTGGATGCATAGATAAACTGTGAAATCCCATATATGTAAGATATTTCAAATGAAAATCCCCTTCAGAGTGGATGCCATATAAACGGGCCGCGGCCGGTGTCATGGGGAATTTGTCACCCCATGCTATTGGCATCCTCGAGTATTATTCCCTAGGGATGTTGGGACCCCCGAGTAATATTCACACTATTGATGACCGATGGCGTCATCTCCCGCTTAAATATGATGGGGGAAACACACATTATTATTTAAATCGAAAAATTAAAAAAAGAAATGCCTCGAACACAGGGTTAACCCCACAGTGTACGTAGTGCAAGGCTTGGTATCAGCCAAAGAGCACTACAAGGCCCTGGCAGGGCTAGAAGGAAACGGTGCCATCATTACAAAACTGGTGTACAGCAGTAACAAAATTCGCATAAGGGTTCTAGGCTGCTGTCACCATCTTTATCGCTTCTGAAGTACACATCACACCGCGCCTTCTATTGGATTTCACTCTTCTTATTCATAGGTTGTGGCAACTCTTTTTCCTCATAATTCTTCTCCGCACCTTCACAGGTGCCACGTGGTGGTAGCCATTTGTTCAATCAAATTAAAGTTTGACGTGCAGGCCACTCATGCAGCTTGCACGTCAGGAATTTGATCGACATTTTAATAAATGACATTCCTGCTATAGGGGTGCATGCATGCATGCTGTAGACTATATGTTCCCATCTGATCTGATGTAACCCTTAAATTGCATGCTGCATGAATAAATTGACTTTATCACCTATTTTATTTGCATGAATTGAACTGCAATTACCATTTCACTTTCTTTTAATTGGACATCAGATTCTATATTATATTTATTCTATTTATATTCATTTTAATTAAAAGTATTTATACTAAACCTTTTGCACTGTTGTTGTTTCTGGGCGCCTTTGCAGTATAGCTTTAAGCTATTGGTTCCCCAGTTTAACAAAGATTCCCTGATACGTACCCCTGCATGATGTATATGAATTGCATGCCGTATGCATGCGCGGAATTAATACAGAAAACGGAACTGATAAAACCATGCATTAAACACAGTGCTTCTCCAGGCCATGTATGCCGTCTTGAGCTCAAGACAATTATTCCATGGAAATCGATTGATCCTCAGAAGTGAGCAGCTTCCATCATTACATATTCAGAGGAACCTCTTTTAACAAACTCCCCTAATAGTGAAAACCTCTCTATATAACAGACTGCTCTTGTGGGACCAGATAGATTACTTTGCATATTGAATAACCTCTGAATAGTGGAAACCTCTATGTAACGTTAACAGACTGTTTTTCAGTTCCCAAAGTGTCCGTTATAGAGAGGTTCCACTGTATACCCACATAATTACATAGTATTACTTCAAACGTACCATTGTGACAGTATTATGTTATGAATATAGCATAATACTATAATAAGACTAGTACTAATGTGTACTTGAGAGCTAAGTATACAGTGTCAATTGACGTACAAACCACATTTAAACATTGCACAATATTTACAGTAACAGTTACTGTACTGTCTACTTCTATCTATAATAATATAAAAATGGCTAGTCTGTGTGAATGGAATAAAAATTAATATTGCTACATAGGCAGATTCTCATTGTCCTTTAGATTGCAATAAATTAAGACTTGGTGTGTACCATGCACAGAGTTTGGTGCAAGTGGTTCTGCAGTACACACAATCAAGCTGGTTGGTCTTCAGGGATCATGTGTTGATATTTTGCAACATCCAGGAAGACCTGAGTGAGTGGAAAGTGCACAGTCACACCAAATTTAATGGCCAGCAGCACAAAATGAATAAACAAAACATGTCCTACAAAACACAGACATTGTACAGTGCAACCTCACATACCAATAGCCCCAACAGACTTGAGCTTGAAGTATGGTACAGAGAAGTTAAAGCTAGTTATCTCTAAATGGACACTCGGGGAAACTGAAAAAAGTGTCAGATTAGCAGATTGTCAGATTAGAGTGACTCTTGGCATACTTAAACATTTATTAATAGTGATTGTACCCCATAATAATAATGTAATATGGTTGGATTAGCGGGAATTTCAGATTATAGAGGTGTCAGATTACAGAGGTTTCACTGTAACAATTATAGGATTGAGATATAGTTTGTTGAGTTTACAACAGAGACCACCCCATACCTAGCTATGTAGTCCAACTAATGAGCCACACTTAAGATCTACTGTAAGGGCATAATTCGCACATGCACACACATATGCATGCACGCATGCATGCACGCACTGCACGCACACATGCATGCACACACGTACGTATGCACACACACACACACACACACACACACACACACACACACACACACACACACACACACACTCACACTCACACACACACACACACACACACACACACACACACACACACAAGTGAAGCCTGCACATGTGTGTACGGTTACCTGCTCCAATGTAGTCTGACTAACACTGTAGTCCTCAATCCCAAGGTACTCCTTGTTCTCCTCCAACTTGCGGAATATCTCAGACCAGGAGAGACTGTTGCTTGGAAGGTTGATTGTTGCATAGCCCTGTGGGTGAGATATCAGTACACATACATCACACAATAGAACATATGGCACACCAGCACATACAGTACATCCCGGCTTATCTGAAACTACCTCACGCAGGTATATTATGGCAGATTTTGCCATAAAACAAAATGGCTACCGTTTCTGAACGCTTCCAATTAAATGCTTTGTTTTAGCTTTCTAAAGTTTGCAAATCCCAAGAAACCATACAGATAGCAAACTGAACATTCATAATTTACTTGTGTGTCATTTAAAGCACCGAAAACATGTTGTACCTGTTGCATGGTCGCTATTTCTTAACCATATCAAAATTAGCAAATACGCAAAAAGGCGGAAAGGAAGACCTCTGAGTTTTGATATACAAGTCGATTCACAAGATAGAACATACCCCGAACTTTAATTTTTAATATGGGAAGGCGCTGCTCCATTCCACGGCTGTTATGCCAAAAGATTTCTTCTCCAACAGAATGTTTGTAGTAACAAAAGGCAGTGCATAAACTGAATGGTATAACTGACAATCTTCCCATATCCAAAATCGCTAAATTGAAGATTAGCAAAAGTTTTACCCTGTGAAAATAAATGAAGTGCATAATATTATAGGATTTTGGCCTATTGACTGCGGGAAATAACTCTTAAAGATGAAGGTGTATATAGTTGGTAATCTGACAAATTTGTCTTCAGAATCTCTGTATCGTGTAGAACCTTTCCTTCCCTTTTCAACACTGTTTCAGTCCAACCACACACACACACACACACACACACACACACACACACACACACACACACACACACACACACACACACACACATACACACACACACACACACACACACACACATACACACACACACACACACAGATTACATCATGTTCCTCAAGTACAGTTGCTCCTGGAAAGACACTGTTAAACACCCTCTCATTGATGCGTGACTGTGTAAATGAGCATTGTGAGAGTGAGGGACCCAGATCTCCAAGTGGAGGTACCCTCTTCCTGTGCACTGTTGTACCATCGGGTCCTAATGGAGATCTCATCGCTTTCAAACACAAGGTGTACCCACTCCCAAACCTGCATACAAAACAAGTGAATATACAGTACTGCAGAACCCTCAAAGACAATTAAACTCTCTTAGTATGAAAATTAAATTCAGACAAAATATGTATGATTCAAGTCCAAGGGTAGAAATTGGTAGAATTTAAAGTTCTGTTATTAATAAGATGCAATTCTCTTATGATGAACATTTTAAGGGTAGTCCCTTGAGTTTCGTCTTAAGAGGTTTCCACTGTACAGTGACACCTGTCTTAAGACCACGGTGGGCTGACTCATGGGCTATCTCGGTGCTATAGATACTTAGTCTAATACACCTCTGATTAAGGACCACCTGTCTATAGAGACCACCATCACTTGGTCCCTCAAGTGGTCTTTATAGACATGCAGGTTTTACTGTACATGAATGACCATGCCATGGCTGCTATCAATGTAATGTCGTATGCATTCAAATTGGATGAAAGTTTTGCCGATTTTAAATTAGTGGATATCGGACGCCATCTGCCAAATGTTTTAGCCTTTGAAAGCTTATCTCAGGCTCTTGTGCAAGGATTAAAATGGCCATCAAAGCAACAGTGTTTGTCAGAAAGCACTGTAGAGTTTTCACTCTTTTCCGCAAAGGTTTTCATAGTATTACACAAGCAGAGGAAGTTCATATCAATAAAGGACTACTAAAAGATATAGGATTAAAGAGGAATCTGCAAAAATGAAAACTCCCTAACATTGTAAAGAAAGCTGTGCTTCATGAGAGCTAGATCCCATGCATGCAAATTTGAACAAGTACAGCTGCTGCAGAAAGACTGGCAAGATTCTAAATATGCCTGTCTGCTCTAATTTAAGAAAATCCAGTACACAGTATAGCAATGAACAGAACACTGTACTAGTGGGCTCACTTGTTCTTGAGATGTTGTG
>CAUJGJ010000371.1:1412810-1420310 GCA_963170055.1 Halisarca cf. caerulea
CTACCAAAAGGTAGAGGTAGATCGTCATGTACCACAGCCAGCTGGTGATTCTGCACAAACTCAGCAAAAGGCACATTTCTCAACATGTATTCTGTTATGTATGTGTTGATATCAGAGACTGGTCCAGTTAGGGGAGGAGTCGTGGGGGTAGGTGAGGTTAGAGTACACGAAGAAGAACTGCACATAAACAAGAGCAAATAACTCAACAGTTAGTCAAGCACACCAGCTGCCATACAGTGAACTCTTATTCATGGTTGGTTCATACATGCACAAGAGATATACACAGGGACAGAATGAGGAGTGCTGCACTTGCTATCCAGGAGTGTGTGCAGTGGAGACTCGTTATAAAAAATCTTCTATTGTGAATGTCTGCATATTATTACTATTACAGTGAATCACTTCACGTGACCCAGTCCTACTATGTTCTCCTATGAAAGTATAACTAGCTACTAGCTCATGGTTACAGTGAACTTCTGATGTACAGTAATGAAGAATTGTTGGTGTCTCCTGTGATTCGTTATGAGTTTCCATTGCATATACTGTTAGAGGACTAAACCAGGTACTTACCAAGCAAGCTACATGGCTAGTGCTAGTGGCTCGGAAAGTGGGTGTCAGAAATCCACAATTATCAGCATAGGCATAGGAACTGGGGGGAAGGGGGGGACTTCCCCCCCCCTGACTCTCAGGTGGGGGGGCATTGCCCCCCCAAAGAGCTCTACATCTTCATTTTTTTAAAATAATCAAAAAAATCTGCCAAGTAACCTAAAAATCACATTTAAAAGCTTAAATATACTACATTCCAACAGAAAGTAAGTTTTATTGTAAAACTCTGTCATAAAGAGGAAGTTTTAAGCCATAAAATTGGCATTATAACGCTAGCTATCGCAAGCCGCCATTTGCAATTATTGCGCAATCACGTGTAGCGCGGTTTTGCCGTTGTCGGCCTGTAAGAAGCGACTAGTAGATTTGTTTGTCTGCTGGTCTTTGCCTGGTTCTTCAAAACAAGTAGACTGCAAGGATTTGTATACAGATAGAGTGATTCACGGGCTAGATCTTGTACTACTGAAGAGGTTCATCCATTCTATTCTTCAATTAGTTTAGCAGTAGTTTAGTGTATTCTTCAGGCAGAGTAGAGTCTAGAACTGTCCTCTATGCCTGTGCATGCATGTTCTTAGTCTAAGTGTCTTGCCCAGTATTTTCCTTCATACGTGTGCTTGTTTTAGAGTTTCAGTCCAGTAGCTTATGCATGTGCACATTTTATTGTTTATGTTTGTATTGTTATGTCACTCTCTTTGTCTCTGGGAGCCTACGTAGTAGCCCACTGGGCTAGTGGCATCTCCAGTCTAAATAATTGAAACTTTACTGAACTAAACGTTCCTCCAAAGTTGGAAGAAACAATGTTATACGTATCCTCAAGCTCAGAAGATAATGAATCTACTGTAGAAACCCAACTGTTATGTTGGCATCATGTACCGATTAAGCTAGTTAAACAAAAAGGATTCATGTTATGTGGTGTTCATTGCCCCCCCCCCACTTCAAAACATCTTCCTACGCCTATGATCAGTTAAAAATTCTAGATAAATTAACAACACTAATTAACTGTGACACACAAAATGGCTCGCTACAATAATTTTACAGATTATATCGTAATTAAGAGTACATTCCTTGTAGGACAAGATTCCACTCACCGCATGCAATTTGCATGCGCACACTTGAATTTCACAACAACGGTTTATGTACTAACAGATGAGCATGGTACAGCACACACTAACACGTATAATGTAACTCACTCTCTAAGACAGTCCAGGCAATTTGCAAATGCAAAGTTAGCGTTGCTTGAGCAGCTTGATAAGTCGTTGAAATATACACTCTGTATAAGGCAGGGCACATGTATGTACACACCATTATGTAGATACAACACAAAACAATAATCTCCTTAGGAAATACATGTACAGTACAACGACAGTAGAACTCGACTAAGAAGAACACTCTTACAAGACAAATTTCTGCTTTAAGTTAGTGCAAAATTTTTCTTGAGGCATGCTTGGTTTGTTGTAGTACTGTACATGTAGTATTATATCCTGATGAGAAGAACTTCTGATAAATAATGAGAACTATACTTTTGCTGGTCCTGCAAATTTTGCCTTAATGGGGTTTGACTGTATGCGTGAAGATGGGAGTATGGCACATGCAAAACACGGACACCATGTGAATGTAACAACACAAAAAATGCTAAAATCCAAGATACACAAACGTTTGGCTCTGCAAAAATTAAAGTGCAAATGGTACGAGAAGCAGCATACATACGTACCTTAGGCAGACGCATAAAAATCTGGACAAACATGCAAACATGACGTAAATTTCATTTGCTCAGGACATTTCAGCCACAGCAAATGGACACATGGAATTGGAAACTCTCAGTACATTTTCTGTAACCTTTTGTCAATTTTGTGCACAATTTAATTGATTGAAAAGGCTGTAAAATTATTGATTTAGATATCTGCCAAACAAATTAATTCACCAAACAAAATTATGGTGATCCACCCAAATTTTTCAAAACAAATGGTGGCGCGTGACTAACATGAATTCGCTGTATTGATGCATACACACATGCACATGCTGTCAAAACTGTGAAACATGACGTGGGAATCATAGGACAATAATTTCCCTACGGACATAGGAAATACTACGTACATACAAATACCCACAGAGTTGATGGAGAGGCAGTAGTTGTCCAGTAGCTGTTGGTTGTAGTCACAGCAAAGAGCTGAGTTGTTGTGTGTTTCCACTTCTTGTCGAATGATGTTCACACCTTCTGTGATGTTGAGGAAGGAGGATACTTGGAGGAGAGAGGCATCGAGAGTCTACAGTGGGAGGAGTACACCATACTGGGTCTATAGGAGAGTGTGTGACATCTGTACTTCAACATTCACATATACTGGGTCACACTAGGAGAGTGTGTGACATCTGTACTTCAACATTCACATATACTGGGTCTATAGGAGAGTGTGTGACATCTGTACTTCAACATTCACATATACTGGGTCTATAGGAGAGTGTGTGACATCTGTACTTCAACATTCACATATACTGGGTCTATAGGAGAGTGTGTGACATCTGTACTTCAACATTTACATATACTGGGTCACACTAGAAGAGTGTGTGACATCTGTACTTCAACATTCACATATACTGGGTCACACTAGAAGAGTGTGTGACATCTGTACTTCAACATTCACATATACTGGGTCTATAGGAGAGTGTGTGACATCTGTACTTCAACATTCACATATACTGGGTCTATAGGAGAGTGTGTAACATCTGTACTTCAACATTCACATATACTGGGTCTACAGGAGGGTGTGTGACATCTGTACTTCAACATTCACATATACTGGGTCTATAGGAGAGTGTGTGACATCTGTACTTCAACATTCACATATACTGGGTCTATAGGAGGGTGTGTGACATCTGTACTTCAACATTCGTACAATGGTGCTTGCAATATTGAATACTCTGTACAAACATCATACAAGTGTATGTATTCTAAATGACACTATAGAAAACTGTGTGTGACAATAAACAGACATATTAAATCATACATTTAAATGTGAAAAGGAATGTATATCTATGTGTGTATAGTACATATGCTTGGGTACATGTGTGTGCATACATACACACACACACACACACACACACACACACACACACACACACACACACACACACACACACACACACACACACACACACCACACACACACACACACACACACATGCACACAGACACACACACACATACATACACACACACACACACACACACACACACATACATACACACACACACACACACACACACACACACACACTCACACACTCACACACACACACACACACACACACACACACACACACACACACACACACACAAAAACACACAAGCGGGGACCAACTCACACTAAAAACATCATCAGTAGGAGAAACCCTGAAATCCCCATACTCCATGACAATGTTGTTCACTGAGCTTGTTATAGGATGGGTGAGTGTGATTGCCACATCCTGGGCATTTGGATCAGGAAGAGTCTTGATGTAGATCAAAGCTCCCAAACATAACAGAGCTGGTAGTATAAATTGCAAAAGAACATTGCCTGCATTTCTCATTGTGTTCAGAGCTCGCTTGACAAGCATTGCCCAAAACTGTTGTATCCAGAGTCTCCCTCCAGTGTTAAGATCTGAGCATGCAGCAGAGACAAGTGTATGTGTGTGTGTGTGTGTGTGTGTGTGTGTGTGTGTGTGTGTGTGTGTGTGTGTGTGTGTGTGTGTGTGTGTGTGTGTGTGTGTGTGTGTGTGTGTGTGTGTGTGTGTGTGTGTGTGTGTGTGTGTGTGTGTGTGTGTGTGCATGTTTGTATGTGTGTGTTTGCATGTGTGCACACATGTATGTGTAAGTGCATGTGTGTGTAACTTACCAATATCCTTCAAATAATCATTATCAGCATGATTCTGTGTATTCTTATTGCCATTTGCTTCATTTTGATGTGGATTTCGGCTTCCACTTTGGTTTCCATCTTCAGTTTCAATTGGAATCTTAGTCTCAGTCCCATTTTGACTCCTATTCTTGACTTCTGGTTGATTCAGGTCTTGGGTCTGAGCCTTTTCCGTTGCCGACACATCTGGATCACCAAATGGGATGGTTACCATTTCAACACCCTGGGGAAATACACCACTTCTGGTGGACAAATCTTCATTGGCCTGTGATCTCTTCTGTGAACGTCGGGACAAACGTCTTGACAATTTTCTTCGGAAAGAGTTCCTCTTTGGAGGCGGCTTCAGAATCCTGGGATGAAAACTCAACAGTAACTTCCTAACACCCGTAGAAGAACATACTCTCACAGTACAACCTCATTAAGAAGACAATTTCTACTTAACACAAACTAGTTTCCTAGTCCTGTTCGGTTTGCTGTAGTATTGCACATGTAGTATCATATCCTGATAAGAAGAACTTCTGATTATGAGGTCCCCTAGATTTAGTCTTAACGAGGTTTACTGCTGCAATAATGTATCAACAACAGTTGCAAAAGACACAAAACATGCTATCCTTCGATCATTGAAATACTCATCATTGGCACCTACTCAAATACATTATGGCTACTATTTTCACAACACATAATATTAGTGTTTTCCATATCAGTAACTACGCTTGACTACAATCATTGGGGTATGAATTAGCCATCTTTCATGAATGTACCAGACCTTATGCACAAGGTCATGTACATTTTCTTGTGGGATGAAACTTTCATAGATTGTGCAGATGTGTGAAAAAAAATCTTAAAGTCTGTAAAACGTAGATGAAGAGCTTGTGCAATGACCAAAATGGCTGTCAAAAAAAAGGGATCATTGCGAAGCACTTCAGCACCTTTGCTCTTTTCTCTAATGGCTTTCTTCTACAAACAGAGGAAATTTATACCAATAAAAGACTATCCAAAAGTAGGATTAAAGACAGATCTACAAAAATAATAACGGCGAAAATTGTGAACACTGGTGATTTGCGAAAGTTGCATCCCGCAAAAATTTGTGTGTATACAGTGTACAAACAGTATGTACAAAATGGTACATTAATTCTACCACATTAAATTATTTTATCTTGAAGAACCTTTATAGACATTGGCTACTATCCCAGGCACCCGTAAAAGGAAGTTTGAAATAATACAAAGAAAACCAGAAAAGAATAAAAAGTCACTTTGCATGTTAGAAATGGTAAAATAGATGCCACTTACTCTGCATCGAAACGACCTTCATCAACCGCTTTCATGATCCTCAGAAACACGTCTTCAATTGAAGTAGCTGCCACACCGTAACTTGTGATACCAAGAGCTTCCTTATCAGCTGGGAATTGAGGCAGCACAAGATGACATCCTTAACACTGAATTTGAACACGTAGGCATGTTTTCACAGCAAACTAACCTTCCAACTTGTCAAACAACTCTGGGTATTGGTCAGTAAGATGTGAAGGGAGGACAAAAGAGAGCTCTCCAGCAACATCTTCAACCTGAGGAGAAAACAACAGTAAACAGCTGATTAATAGCTACTTACTAACAATGACTTAGTTCAACACACCATCTCTGCTCTGTCAATCGTTGACATCACAACTTCACATATTCTGCCACTGCTGGCATTTTTACCCTTCACCATAGTCAGGTGGTAGCCCACTCCGAAGCGACTCTTCAGGAAGAGAGATGAACCACTTGTGAGGAGTTTGCCTTCGGCCATGATTGCAATACGATCACCAAGAACGTCAGCCTCGTCCCTACAGAGTGGACAAAATTAATAGTGTACACAGGTTTGCACAGTAGCAGTACCACCGATGGGTACTGTAAAGTCACAAACTTATGCGTATATTGTAAAATCAGTGAGAAATCATTCATGAGTACCTTATTCTGTTCTTTAATTCCTTCTTGGTATAATACTTATGTACGTTGCTAGAGTTTTAGCCTTGAAAGCTAGAATGGACGCCAGCTCAAGTTATAGTTTATGTAAGGGGGAATTCCCTTACACAGTCAGCGTAAATTAATTAAGGTCACACATGAATGTGAAGATTCATGTTTACTTACAAAACATGCAGAAGTTTCATGTGCAGGCATACATACTGTACATACATACATACAATGTTATGTAGACATACATATATGTAAACATGCATGCAGATACATATTATATATCGCATTTGTTCGAATAAAAGCTGCAGGCTAAAATAGAGACGGGGCTCAAATAGAAGCTGTGTGTTAGCTAAGTGTCAAAACCTTCCAGAAGGAAATAGAGGCCAGGGCTTTTATTCAGACATATCTGGTATACATACAACATGTGTCATGTATGGTGCAGGGGCGAAAACTGGGTGGATCAAAGACTACTGTGGGATTACATCCACGATGTAGCCCTGCTACTCTGATGTAGCTGGGTCTTGTCAATCTCCTGCTCAGCCCAAACCCATTCATAGCTTATTAATAAATAGTTGTCAATTGTCACATTTTGCACTTGTTTAGCTTCACCATGACACATAATAGTTGTATCCTGCCTTGGTGTGCTACAGCAGCATAAAGTGCAAATTGATTGACCTCAGGCTGCACCCTCAATCCGGTCAATCAATTACCAGGCTATTACATACATGTGGACATGCTGTACATCCTTGCACACATACATACATACATACATACATGTAGTGTGTGGTTAGCATTATGGTTCTTCCTTTCTTGTGCTTTGCAAGGAGAGCCCAAATGGCTCGTCGGGCATAAGGGTCCATTCCTGATGTGGGCTCATCCAGCACTACAAACTTTGATCCAGCAATCAGAGCAATAGCCACACTAGGAACAATGAGAGACTCAACATCAGTTGAACACCCCAAACGTGTACACAGACATATATATATATATATATATATATATATATATATAAGTACACCACGAATGTACACATACATACATACACCACAAATGTACACACATA
>CAUJGJ010000371.1:1427810-1437810 GCA_963170055.1 Halisarca cf. caerulea
GCTGCTTTCAAACCTTGATAAGGAAGGTGAGAACAAGGGCTGAAATCATCAAGAAGAGGAACTGCTTGAAGATCCATGAACAGTAGTGTGCGGACGATTTCAGTCCCATCATCTTCATAGACTCTTGCAATCGATTCTCCTTCTCCTGCACAAGCTCCTAAGGAAGGTTGGAAAAAGTTGACAATAGACATTAGCACAGTGAAATCTGTACAAAAGGACCACCTGGTACACAAGGACTGTTCAGAAGGACCACCTGTATATAAGGACCACCTGTATACAAGGACCACCTGTACAGAAGGACCACCTGTACAGAAGGACCACATGTATACAAGGATCACCTGTACAGAAGGACCACCTGTACAGAAGGACCACCTGTATACATAACCACCAGCTGTCTGCAAAGAAGATTATACTGATTGACCTTTGAGTGGTTTTCATAATATGTATGTATGTACACAGGTTTCATGGGGCCAAAAAGAAAAAAACTCCATGGAAGAACAAAAATTGCGCATTCGTAGCAAAATGTATGGAATTGTAGGAAAGAAATATTCAGTCACCTCAAGCTGCATCCTTCTGTAGAGAGATTATTTAATATAATACCTCATTATGCTTGACAGTGCATTATCAGGAGGTTCTGTTGTACATGTATATGGAATGTGCATTCCTTATTCAGTACATACAGTATATACAGTATGTATGTATTGAGTTGTGTCATGGGATGGCGCTATATCCCACCATATATAGATACTAGTACCAATACATTGGCCTGCATTTATTACATTGCTCAATGGTGAGAGGTCAAGGGAAATGAAGACACGTACTTGTTAATCAGTGGTTTTTAATGACTTGATTGTAAGTGTGCTGTATCGTTAACAGTGGTTTGCACAGGTTAGACAAACCATGTTTTCCCTTTGATTTGTGACACAAGTACAGATATACACAGTCAAACTGCATACAACACATACAGTACATACACCACATACTTTGGTGAATACACCAGCTGAATAGACGTAGCCCACAACCAGCAGAATGGGCAGGACAGCAATAGTGCTGGAAAGAAAGAAGTCAAAGGTGTACTTTGGAAATGGCAGTCCCTGGACAATGGAAGGTAAACGTTGCAAACGATATTCACACAAACAGTGGACCCCTCTAATATAACCCCCTAAATTGCAGACACCCCTCTATTACGGACACATGCCACTGGAACCAAATTCTTCACTACACTGTGATATAGAACAGCTTCAACCCCTGAAATTAGGACACCTCGATAATCAGGACAGTGCTTTCTGGTTCCAAAGTGTCCAGAATAAAGGGGGTTGACTGTACTCTTTGGGGACTAACAAAGTACCAAATTAAATTTAGAAAGTAATTGTTGTGAAAGGCTAAAAGTCACGGAGACTGCTGCCACCTTCTCCCCACACACATACTGTGATACACGCAATATAATATACACTCACACGTACACATACATGTATACATACACACACACGTACACACACATGCACACATGCTCACTACATATCAGTACAGTACATGAACACCAATGAATACACTTAGCCAAGTTACATGCAAACAATACCACACACACCCGCATGACCACAGTTGGCAGTGCTACAGCTGACACTCCACTTCCATTCAGCTTCCATTCAGTGATACCAAACGACAGGGCATTCTGGAGCTGAACAAATTCCTGTGTCAGATAGCTGCAAATCAGCATAAACATTCACTGGTAAATGTATGGAGAAGCCTCCTTATACCAAATACCATTGTGACCATGGACAGTATTCACTTTGGATTCTATATCTAGTGTTACAGTACCATAATACGATATAGTGGGTAGTTTGAGGCCTGGGGGAAACATTTGTGGTTTTCATGGTTGAAAAGGAAACCACAAAATATTTACTCACAAAAAGTTAGTTTTAAGAAAGAAACCCTAATATATTAGATCGATATTAGACTAAGTGGTCAATATCAATAAATATCAATCCATATATTGAACAATACAATTTAATATTATATTAATATTAATATACGTGAAACAAAAAAGAACAACAGGCAAGTGCAACAAAATTAAACACTAGATACATAAATAATTAAAATTATGATTATAATAATAATTATACTAGACAACAAATATGCACAAACTGAGCACAAACACTCAAAAATTACCGGACAGACTCAAAACAGATTAACAATACAACAACGACTATAAACACAAACTGGACACAACAAACAAAAATAATACTAATCACAAACACAAAAATCACATGCATCACAGGATCCAAGCACAGAGGCAGCATTTCCACGCTGGATGGCAACGGCAATTCTCTGAAATACAATTTTAATAGCCAATACAATATTATCAAATACTCAATATATTGATTATCAGCATTTTCCAGAGCAAGTGCAGTTACCTACTTTTACAGTACAAGAACAGCAGGGTTGGAATAGGGAAGACTAACAGCAGAAGTCTAATACAGTGGAATCTGGTTTATCTGATGACATCTGTTCCCTATGAAATTAATGTGTCAGATAAACCATGCATGTGTTGGATAAACCAGGTGTTGGATAAATCAGGTAGAATTGTGTACAATTTAGTGACGAGGATTCATAAAAGAGTGTCGGATATAGTTTCCAGATAAACCAGCATCAGATGAATCAGATGTGACTCTATATGGTTGAGGTTTCCACTCGGCCCGGGTACATAGTGTAAAATATATTCTTAACCAGTCCCTTATAGTTGTCATAGCTGAGGGATCAAAATTAGATTGTGAATATTGAAATATACCAACTTATACCAACTATCTATCAATTAGTTAATAACTGTTTATAATACTCAATACTGTCCAGGAACAGAACATACTGTATGAAAATAGCACTGTTAACTATGATAGTATCTACCCCATACACACAGCACATACCTGCTGATACTTGTTGGTGGTATGAGGTTCCCATCTCCAGTGGTCAGTGTATCTGTGTCCCATGAGTTGCTAGGTGGCACTTCGTGTTTCTGGCGGATAGTGACAGTGATGTTAGTATTTGATGGACTGAGATCGGTTGGGAAAACAACACCTACATATGTAGTAAAAGACAGTATATGAAATCACTCAAGTCCTGTAATCACAGTAACACTATCTAGAAGTATATAATATGTAGTACTATCCAGGAGTACTTTCTATCTAGGAGTATGTACTATCCAGGAGTATGTACTATCCAGGAGTACTTTCTATCTAGGAGTATGTACTATCCAGGAGTACTTTCTATGTAGGAGTATGTACTGTCCAGGAGTATGTATTATCCAGGAGTACTTTCTATCTAGGAGTATGTACTATCCAGGAGTATGCACTATCCAGGAGTGTGTACTATCCAGGAGTACTTTCTATCTAGGAATGTGTACTGTGCAGGAGTGTACTACCACCCCCTCCCTCCCCCCCCCCCCACACACACCACCACCACCAACCACACACATGATCTGAATTATTGCAGAATATTCAAATTGCTCTAATCTGTATATTTAACACTATGCAATGGGTTAAATCATATAAATAGACACTATAGGAGATCACCTAGGTTAAATATCATCAATGTGACTACATTCACAAAATGCCAATGATGATCTACAAAAAGTTCTTACTTACTCCTGGCCACCGGCGGCCATTTTTCATGACGTCATACCACACGCGTCAAAATGCAATGTGTTTGTAGCTGCACATTGTGCAAAAGCACATTATTCATGTTGGTGCTATTGTTTCTGCAATGGATTTTCCATTTCTGTTTGTTGTGTTTGTAATGAGGCTTACCAATGAAATTGCTTCCAGCCAGCATTACCTCTGAACATTATGGCAAAGGTTTTTGGCAAATGCTTGTGCAAATAATACCATGTACATTGAGTCAGCTATTGACTATCCCATCTCATCCCTATATAAAAATTGGGCTAGATCCTCCCCTATGCACTACCCAGAAATATGTACTATACCCAGAAGTATGGACTATCCCAGGTACTTATTAATTAAGTTATATAGTTTGTACTGCACAAAACATATCTGTACATATATACATGCATGCAGGGAAACTACATACATACTTATAATTACCTGCAAATGTCAGATTGCCGTGAATATCATTAGTTGAGCGACACTGCTCGATGGCACTCAGGAGATCTGCTTCACTGGAATAGCCAGTGAAATTGACAGCAGCTGTTCCCCCACCACTCAGAACCGGCTCAGCTCTCGATATGATGCTGTTCACTACATTACAGTATACAAAGTTTATGTGTACATTAATGTACCTACATTCATGTTGTGTGTACGTGAAGGGTATACATCATGGTATATATGCAGGCCAGATACACATGTGTATATTTGAATTTGTGCACATATGAAGATAATGTATATCCATATGTATGTACACACACACACACACACACACACCACACACACACACACACACACACACACATACACACACACACACACACACACACACACACACACCACATACACATATGCACGCACACAAACACACACACACACACACACGTACACACGCACACACACGCACACACACGCACGTACATACACATACAATTATGAAGAGAAAAATTAGCATGTATAATTGTAGTATGTACTAGTACACAGGCTATACACAACAATTGTTGGGAACTGTTTCACTGGTCTCTGAATGAAATGCACTGGTTACAATAACAACTTGACTATAGCGGCATGTTGTAGTGGAACCAGTGGTGCTGTTGTAAAGAGGTTTGACTGTATACAGGTTGCAAGGTTAGCTACAAGTTATCCCCTACCTTGTGTGTCATTCGGAGCATAAAACACATCAAAGGAAGTCACTTGCAGTGGAATGGTTGGAGTCGTTACTGTAACATAAGGAAAATGTATCCAGTGACATGCCACGGTTACACTTTATCCTGAAGATAGCATGATAGGTATGCACATTTATCTCCCAATGAAGTCATACATCGAAAGAACTATAGCCATGCACCTCGCCAATACCTGTCCTGTGGTCAGAACTAGTCTATCCACTTGCCCCATACTTCTATCCATCGGCAACCCTTGAACTGTGACCCATAGACATATTAAATCTGGAGAGGCAGCCCACATCCTTTTCACCTTATCCCTCGGATAACGGAGACCAAATACACTCACACCAAAAAATCGCAGACTGGTTTATAGCCAAACGTTTGGTTTTGGCCAACAGCTGCTTGTAGTTGCACAAGGCCATGTAGCTGCGTATGCTCTGCATGCATTTCTTGAATCAGATGTCATGATGACGGTTGAGTGTGTCCATTATATACCAATGCTAGGTATTAACTACAGTCAACTACATGATAATCTATAATAGTACATTATAATTGTGAGAATGTACTGATTACTTATAACTTACTTGCACATAAATTCATTGGTGCAAACAGCTGATACCTGTGTGTGGATTTCAGTGAAAGGCTGACGTAAAATTATGTACCTTATAATGTAACATGTGAGTGTGAATACGTAGACAGGTATGTAAGTGTGCACACATATGAATGCACATAAACAACTGAGTGTGTGCAATAAAAAACACAAAGTACTATCTGTGCTTGAGGTTCAGATAAATCATGCTTCCGGATAAGGCAGTGTTGCATGGATAAATGAGGTGCAACTGAAATTAATACAATGATAATGACTGAAATTGCCAACAATGTATATTTACTTATGTCAGTTGCAATACAATGTAACACACAACCCCAGGATCTAAACTTTCTTACACATTGTACACACTTTGGATTTTTAAAATGTATCAGAATTCATCACATGCACATGACTGTCTACACAACATAGTCTGAAAACACCATGCACTGCCATTGTGGTGATTATAATAGTACTGTATATACACAGATAATATGCTTAGCCTAAGAGTCACTCCATAATCCGACAAATTAACTTCAGTCTGCAATCTGACACAATTTTATTACCCATCGAGTGTTGAACTTTAGGGGCTCCACTGTGTAAGCCACCACCTCTATAATCTGATATCCTCACTAATCTGACCATCATGATTAGCGAGGATAATGTACTAGGTAGCATGATGATCACATATTAGGTACAGTCGCCAATTTATTACTAATGCTAAGTGTCACGTGCACTCTGTAGTCCTACAAACTCCTGTATATAGATTCAGTGACTTTTTCAAGCCCCATTAAGTGGCAGCCTAGAGAGGTTTCACTGTTACAGTACAATACTATAAATAATATGCATATTACGTGTCAAGTATGGTTGTAGTATATGCATGGTACATTTGCAGATAGCCATGCATACATATGACTGTACAGTATATATATATTGTTAATGCATAATTATAATATGACATTTGTATAATTATATATATATATTACCTTGTAAATATTATTTACCTTGTAATAATGAGAACAATCACAAAAGTACACGGCAGGATGAGCTCGAGTAATGTACCGATTGGGCGACGAATCTGATGGATGGAGAGAAAGAATTAAAGAACTAACCGTGTTACAGGCTCAGCTCTTCCACTGGAACATCATTGATACAATGCAACAGAATTCTTATTAGCCTGAGCTCACAATTGCATCATTTAGCAAGATTAGTGCTGTGTCACACTTCATACCACGAAGGGTCAACTACAAAATTACCAGGGTTCTATCTAGTGAAGGGGGGAGGGACGGGGGGAAGCTTCCACCCCAAACTCCCTTAGGCTAGCTTCCACCCCTCTAGTTAAGTACGTATACTCCTGTACTCCATAATATATCTGGCGTGCACAAACACAAACACACACACACACACACACACACACACACACACACACACAAACACAAACGCATGTACACACATCTATGCACATGTATACACACAGGCACTCGTTTCACTACAGTAACTATAGAGAAGGCCCTACTTGGGTGTCAAAATCAGCATTGAATGGTCTAAAATGGCCTCAAATGCAACATTATATAACCTAAAAACTCAAATTGTCCCTAGGGAGGCATGCCTCCAGATCCCTCTAGTTAAGTATGTATATTCCTGCACTCCATAATATCACACACACATACACACACACACACACATACACACACACACACACACACACACACACACACACACACACACACACATACACACACACACACACACACACACACACACACACATGCATGCACGCACACACGTACACATGTATGCATATTTAATACACAGACACTCATTTTATTACTAAAGAAAAGGCCCTACTTGAGAGTGAAAATTGGCCTTGAATGGTCTAAAATGGCCTCAAATGCAACATTATCTCACCTCAAAACTCGAATTCTCCCTGGGGAGGGGGGGGGGGGGGCATGCCCCCAACCCCCCCTAGTTTCATACACATATATATATACCCCTGCACTCCATAACAATATCTGCATGCACCTCTATTATCACTACACTGCATGCACATGTGTTTTATAGATTTCTAGGATACCACATAATACATACAATGTACCTGACCCCCCTACTATACTTTGTAATTACCCCCCCCCCCCCCCCATCACCCTGCTATAACATACAATATATGCATCAAATCTACATATCTTGCACGGCAGTCATTCACTGCAATACTCAAGCTTCCCCCCCCAAAAAATTTTAATCCTAGATTGAACCCTGATTACTAACAGATTCTGAAGTATGACATTGTGCAGAAACTGTTACAGATACAGCAACTGTAAAACCAGTCATAAAGACCACCTTTATAATAGACAGACTGCTTTTAAGTGATTCTATGGCCACCACAGGCTAGTCCAGGAACCCCTGCATGTACAACCATTATGTCATGACTGCATCTCAGAGTCTATAGCATGTCAGGGTCACCTGTGTGTAGAGACCACTTCAGGCTAGCCCAGAAACCACTAAAGCAATACTATTACACCTCTATAAAAGGACCACATGTCTATAGAGACCACAACTATTTGGGTATAAGTGGTCTCACTGTACTCACTATAACAGATTAAGATTTATTTAGTGCATCAAGAAATTAGAATTCAATGACATATAATTTGCACATAAATGAGGTGGGGAGAGAGCAAGAAATATATCAGAAGTACATGGTTGCTGAACAGTACAGTTGTGCATGAGGTAGGAAGAAAGATGCAAGATGCCATATATACACAAATAAGCTAATACATGAATGGGATAAAAAAAATTGAAACTCATAAAATCTCCCGCTCAGTCCCACGCACGGACAACCACTGAATCAGATATTAAATAAGTACCTGGATAATCGTATTCTTCCAAAGCAGTAGGGCAAATTGCCGCCACCAAAGATAGAAACTCTCGCAAGCCATAGCCTTTGGAAGAGCAAATCAAGTTGGTACGAACGTGAAAAGCTGACCTTCACGTTCTCTTCGATACCTCATGCAGCGATACTTGAATCAATTTAAAAGCAGTCTGAGATTGATAACAACAGTTACTGAAGGCTTATAAATTAGGTCCGTGACTAGATTTCCCGTGAACGAGTGAAGTCTGTATGAAAGCGTGTGTGCAAGACGGCACTAAGCATTCACTTCCTTCCCAAATCAAAGCGGGTGTATTATATTTATAGCCGATTGTTTGGACACATGTCAAGTCACGAATGTATAGACCGGGAATTTTATAGACTCTCTATATATTAGCATAGATATTAGTATATAAGTAATGGAAGACACCTAATATAGACTGGTATGAACGGAGGTGACGGGAGGTCGATCCCAGATGATTCAGAAAAATGGCTGCGTGGTACCGATAGTGTCATCTCGCGCGCTTGAACATGATTGCCCGTGCAAGCCACACAATTGCACGTCGATCGGAAATTTGCATTGATCGTTAAAAAGTGCTATATTTGTGTAGTAGAACCCCGGACACCCCTCTAATTTTAAACCCCTTAAATAATTATACAGGCATGCTGCACCCCTGAACCATGCCAAGATGTTCAATCATGGCATTTTATACACTAACAGTTACTGTAACTGCAGTAACTGTTACTGCAGTTACTGCAGTTACACAATAACATTATTCTGCGTCCCCACTGGCATAGGAACAATGGGGGTAATGGGGGCTGTAGCCCTCATGTCAATTATAAAAGAGGCCTAAGCCCTTCAAAGCAGTATACAGAATGTGCCACAGTGACTATATAAGTTGCATTGATTTCAGTCCTTTCTATACATCCCATAGAAGACATGCGGGTGGCATAGAAGGGTTATATCCAGTGTGTATGGGGGTGGAAGCTTCCACCCCAAATATTAGTTCTCCAGTTTCCACCCCAAAAAAATTCCTGGACCAACTCTAGTGTAAAATAATAGAGAATGCCATACTTGAGTGTCAAAATCAACTTTGAATGGTCTAAAATGGTCCAGTATAACACTTTATAACCTAAAAACCCAAATTACAAACCTACATACATCACTGCACTGCATGCATGCTTTTATACACATCTAAGAGTTTGTTATTGGCCCCTTAATTGCATGATCATTATCCTGAAAGAAACCCAGCTGCACAGATACAATACAGGCAACAAAATTACGGGCATGCCTTATGCGTGATAGGTATGCTGATCAAAGCTTACCCTAAGGCTTCAAAATTTTCATCCTAGATAGACCCTGAATAGATATCCTAGGGGTTCCTGCAGGACCAATCCCTGCCCCCCCCCCCTACATTATCTCCGTACACCACTGCTCCTAAAGTGTCCAGAATGCAATGAGAATTCAACAAATCCGCATAATTTATATAAACAGATGTATACATGAATAATAACAGAGAAAAGTCAATTATTCTTGACATTAAATTTAATGCGTATATTGATGCATATTCAACTGTTACAGTACTGTATAACACAACGACCACAAAATATTTGTACATGCTTGTTGAGTGCATGCAAGCATGTATATATATATATATATAGGACATGATCATCTTAGACCCCTAGGCATGGTGTATATGTCTAAATATGTTCACCTGCTGGCATGCGGACATGC
>CAUJGJ010000371.1:1445310-1452810 GCA_963170055.1 Halisarca cf. caerulea
GAAATTTAACTCAAAAACTATTCTGTCTCCTCAAAAATAAAGCAATTTGCAGTTTGTCAGTTTAGAGAAATTTCCAATACACAGTACAACATGAACAGAACACTGTACTATTGGGCTCACTTGTTCTTGAGATGTTGTGCACTTCCCAAACTCTTGAACTCTCCATTCACCATGATGGCCAGTCTTGTACACAAAGCCTCACACTCCTCCATACTGTGTACAGAACAGGACAACATCATTCAAAAGAAAACTATAAGAGTGGGCATGCCTGCTAGCCACACCCCACTCACCTGTGAGAACAAAGAACGACTGATCTTCCCTGGGATACAGCAGAGCTCAGCACCTCCCACACCTTCCTCCTGGACTTGGGGTCCATACCACTAGTAGGCTCGTCCTACATGGGACAGAAGATAGAGGAAACTGTCAACAAAATGGCGTCAATAATTCACACAATGAACAGATACTTACACTACATGTGACCCAACTCGTTCTGCCATAAATTGTTAACTAGTTATAGCAAAATTTTAACAATGGGAGGAAATAGAACAGCCCTCCTCATAAGGAGCAAAGATACGTACATACTGAAACTGCAAAAAGGTATTTCGATATACATAACAAAGCAGTGTATACACATGTATGTATCTGCTACCCGATGACTTCATTTTGACATAATATAATAAAGTAAGATAATGTTCACTCTGCTGACACTTCCAGTTACCACTGTAATATTTATGTTGTAGCCCATGGCTAGTGGTTTCCCAGGTTGAATAGGAGCACCTGACACTTCATGCTCCAACCAGGAGTCACAAGGTGGGTGGGGATTTCCCCTTCCTCACACAGAGTGACTTACGTACCATGAGCAGAATGGGAGGTCCTCCAGTAAGAGCCAGAGCTACGCTGAGTTTGCGCATGTTTCCACCACTGCAAGTATAAAAAGCATTGATTGGTCACAGCATATGTGAATTTGATGATACTAAACACATACATGCACACACACACACACACACACACACACACACACACACACACACACACACACACACACACACACAAACACACACACACTTATATATGCACTGTATCACTGCTCGGAACTACAAATACAGTAGCTACAAACACATAGAGCTCACAAACATACATAGATACGCACTATACTAGTGCAATTAGGTTATGTAGCATCAATGAGTGACATGCCCATACATAGGGCACACCACACAACGCTAACCTGTACGTTCCACATTGCTTCTTTGCAAACTTTTCAAGCCCTATTCTCCCTAATTCCGTCTTCACAACATGTGGTATCTTCCTCTCTGGAATACCTCTCAATCTGCAGAACATGGTCAATAGTTCTTCACCCGTCATCCTCTCCAACAAGGCATCAAATTGAGGACAGTAACCAAGATGTTGCTGAGCCTGGAGGAATGAGGATCAATGTCACTGCATGCATAAGGTGTGTGTGTGTGTGTGTGTGTGTGTGTGTGTGTGTGTGTGTGTGTGTGTGTGTGTGTGTGCGTGCGTGCGTGCATGCGTGTGTGCGATGTGTGCATATGATATGTGCATGTATGCATGCATGCATGTGTGTATGTGTGCATGCATGTGTATGTTATACTGTAAGCCCATGCACAAGTGCATATGCACACTTGAAGCTAAGAACACCCCTTACTCCTTTAATGTTCTTCTTAATGTCATCACCAGCTATGAAAGCTGTTCCACTTGTTGGGTTCAGATCTCCAGTTAGAATTTTGAAAGTTGTGGTCTTGCCAGCTCCTACAGGATCAACGAAACAAGGGAGAAATACAGTAAAACCTGTTTAGTAAGCACCTGGGATAGTACGTACTCTTGGATAGTAAGTACTCCTTGCACTCTCCCTACCTCAAGTACAGTACTGAAAACAACACTGATAGTAAGTACTCCTTGCTCTCTCCCTACCTCATGTACAGCACTGAAAACAGCACTGATAGTAATTACTCCTTGCTCTCTTCCTACCTCATGTACAGTACTGAAAACAACACTGATAGTAAGTACTCCTTGCACTCTCCCTACCTCATGTACAGTACTGAAAACAAAAATATAGAGATTTTAACAGCCAATTCTTACCGTTGACTCCAAGGAGGCCAAAGCACTCCGATTTATGGACTCCCACGCTCAAATGGTTCACAGCACGCTTCTGCTTTGACAAGAACTTCCGCAGGCCAAGTTTGTGCAGGAATTTTTCATACCACTACGTAAAAAGCAAGTCACTCATTGCTCACACACACATACACTTACTGTACTGTACACACATGTAAAAGTCCATAGAAAATGCATTTGCAGACCAAATGAACTATAAGTATTAGAAATCTCCATTCATACAGATGTGCTAAGCCACTCTATCTGCCATCGGCAGAGAGTGTTCTAGAAAAAATGCCGGGGGGGGGGGGCATATTGAAACTTTCTACACTTTAGGGGGGGGGGGGGGCTCTAGCCATGTACCCATGCTTTGCTGGTTCAGTCAGCAAACTATGGTAATGAAACAGAAGGTGTGCTGCTACTAAGATTATTAAGAGATATTCAAGATTTATATCATTGATCATAATCCATCTCGGGGGCAGAAAAAATTTCAGGGGGGCATGATCCATCTCAGAGGGGGGGGGCAGAGCAAGGAGGGGGGAAGTGCCCCCCTGCCCCCTCTAAAAAAAACATCAGATTCATAAAATGCAATAACAAGTTGCAACGTACATATCAAAGCTGCTCATCATAGATTAACCATGTACAGTATACAGACATATGCTACCTGCAGCAGGTGGTATGGGGGGGGGGGGGGGGGGGACAGGGGGGTGCATGTTATGCACTGTAGTTGTAGTGCTGTCCCTTAGCAGTGTTTCTGCTCAACACACAAACTTTTGTGTATGCTAACAAAGAGAGCACTGTACATTGGCACAAAACATGCAGCTAGGGAGAAATTGGTACCTTTGAAAGGTCAGCAATTGTCAAGGGATCCTTTTCTGTGTCCTCCAAATATCGCATGTCATCAACTCTGCTTCTTTCTCTTTCCACATCATCATCCTATGGTGCAGACCAGCCAATATATATACTATGTGTGTGTGTGTGTGTGTGTGTGTGTGTGTGTGTGTGTGTGTGTGTGTGTGTGTGTGTGTGTGGTGTGTGTGTGTGTGTGTGTGTGGTGTGTGTGTGTGTGTGTGCGTGTGTGGTGTGTGTGTGTGTGTGTGTGTCCCCATGTGTGCGTGCATGCATGTGTGTGTGTGTGTGTGTGTGTGTGTGTGTGTGTGTGTGTGTGTGTGTGTGTGTGTGTGTGTGTGTGTGTGTGTGTGCATGGTGTGTGTGTGTGTGTGTGTGTGTGTGTGTGTGTGTGTGTGTGTGTGTGTGTGCATATGCGTGCATGCATGTGTATGTGTGGCTTGGATAAATTATATTCCACTTTTCATTTGGGGATAATCACTAATTTCTGTCTTCAAACCAAACATTGTAAGAAGCCACCATCATGGTGACTGTCTGTTTAGCCAACAACACATATCCATATCACACAACACATATGGCAACAGATCACACAGGCCCTGCGATCTCACTGAAACAGTCACTGTTTCTCAAAACATGGTAAGACTGCACAGAACGGCTGACAAAGGTGGGTAGTAGTATTAGTTGAGATAGTGTAACTTCTGACAGTGGACTCTCATGAGTGGAACCTCCGATGGTGGACTCTCCCAAATAAGGACACAGTATAATGAATCTCTCTACAAAGGGACTTGAGGTCCGCAAAATAATTCCTCCTGTAATTCATATAAATTTTGCTCCTCACAAAGAGGTCAACCCCCTTGCAAAAACAAATAGAAACTTCCCGAAGTGTCCTTTATTCAAGGGTTCAACTGTATTCCACTATCCTGCTATTTCTACAGGGTAACTACGTAATCAAAATACACCACATCTGGTGTCCAACAGAGTGAAGGGTTAACCTCTCTCTTTCGGAATGTTCTCTGTCTACGAATTGCATTCCTTCTCCTGTGTTTCATGACATTCCTTTGTTGTGTTCTCAATTTCAGCCATCTTCCTTCTTTGCAAAAGAAGGAATTCTAGAAGACACATACAAGGATACCAGATGGCATTACTATGTGATATGATGAATACTCACATGCACAAATTTGCACATACGTACCTACTAATACGTACGTTCCTACTAATATGTATGTACTGAGAAACCTCTATAATGATTGAGGACACCACTGGGACCACAGGGGGCTGTCCTGTACACAGATGTGTTCTTATTCCAGAGAATTTAATGTACATACGCATGTCAATGAGAGGGCTTCAGATAGGGCTGAGCAATGGTGTACTAATGGGACTGGCTATATTTCAGAGGTGTCCGTAGATACAGGTTTCATCCTATGGGTGTAGTACACTGTGCACACAGTATATACGTATACAGTCGGACCTCACTTATCTACACACATTTGTTCTGGATGAAATAGCCGATAAAGTGAGGGAACTGGATAAATGAGGGAGCAGTAGTATAGTGTACAGTAGGATTATTGCAGATCTGTTCCAATAAAAACTACTGCGGAAGGTGAGGGAACTGGATATCTGAGGTGCGGATAAGTGAGGTCTCACTGTACATATACACACAAATCTATCTATCTATCTATCTATCTATCTATCTATCTATCTATCTATATATATATATATATATATATATATATATATATATATATACATATATAGATACACACACACACACACACACACACACACACACACACACACACACACACACGCACACACACACCAGTCACTCACTATGACGAAAATTGTCAGTATCCACATCAGTACACCCTCTGCTGCAAGCACAATCAAGTTCAGTCCAACTCCAAGAGAATTGAGTTCAAAGATATTATCAGTAAATCTTATACTACTGTCACAAGAGGCTCTGCATACCAAAGACAAGAATTCCAACATATACATATAAGGTGTGTGTGTAGGTGTGTTAGTGTACATGTGTGTGTGAGTGTGTGTGTGTGTGTGTGTGTGTGTGTGTGTGCGTGTGTGTGTGTGTGTGTGTGTGTGTGTGTGTGTGTGTGTGTGTGTGCACGCATGCATGTACAAGTGTGTGTCATAAGAATTACAAAAGTACATATCACATGTGTACAATTTTCATGGGATGAAACTTTCGCGGATGTTCACAGATCCTCTTTCATTCCACCTTCTTTTAGTCTTTTATTGATAACTTCCTCTATTTGTGGACAAAAACCGTCAAAAAAAGCATGAAGGCACTGCAGTTCTTCTCAACGACCCCTGTTACTTGACAGCCATTTTGTCATTGCACAAGCAATTGAACTAAACTATCGTGCATGGCTTCCAAGCCGTGAAGGTTCCATTCTGCACAAATTGTATGCGTACAGTATATGCACAAATGTAAGCAGAAATCCTCACGGGTTTATCGGACAAATCTGCCTCCTGTTCTCATTGCTGTAAATGGTTTGAATTCCGGCCCCAAAGCTGTGACAGGACAAGACATATGCAGCCATGGGTTAGTAAGCAAGTACAGTGGAACCTCTCTAATCCGACATTCTCTCAAATCTGACCATCTTTTGAGGTGCAGTTACAATAATAAAGTATGCTAACAGTCACTCCATAATCCAACAACCTCCTAATCCAAAACTTTTTTCAAGCACCATTGAGTGTCGGATTAGAGAGGCTTTTCACTGAACATATAAATGAAAATATGCACATACAGTGGCACCCCTCAAATTCAGACCCCTAAATAGCAGACACCCCTCAAATCCAGACCCCTAAATAGCAGACACCCCTCAAATCCAGACCTCTAAATAGCAGACACCCCTCAAATCCAGACCCCTAAATAGCAGACACCCCTCAAATCCAGACCCCTAAATAGCAGACACCCCTCAAATCCAGACCCCTAAATAGCAGACACCCCTCAAATCCAGACCCCTAAATAGCAGACACCCCTCAAATCCAGACCCCTAAATAGCAGACACCCCTCCAATCCAGACCCCTAAATAGCAGACACCCCTCAAATCCAGACCCCTAAATAGCAGACACCCTTCAAATCCAGACCCTGAATTGCAGACACCCCTCAAATCCAGACCCTGAATTGCAGACACCCCTCTCTAAGGTGGAGACATACCACTGGAACCAAACACGTCATTTTTCCATGCAACAACTAGTTTGTGTTAAGCAGAAAATTGTCTTAAAAGAGTTCTTAACAAGGCTCTACCTTAAATATGTAAGTTTCTCAAATCTCACTATTCTTTCAAGGGTTTTGCAAGTAAGAGGGAACTCATGTACTGTACATACACAGTATGGTGACACGAGATAGCACACAAACCACAGTCAGGCTTACCTGTAGCTCGGTATGGTGAGGCTGATGTAGTGAATGATGTCTGATGTTGTGGCATCGCCGCCAGCAACATCATTTTTGACAACAATTAAACCCTAAGAAACAGTAGTATTGGTAATGATGGTGTGTGTGTGTGTGTGTGTGTGTGTGTGTGTGTGTGTGTGTGTGTGTGTGTGTGTGTGTGTGTGTGTGTGTGTGTGTGCATGTGTGTGTGCGTGCGTGCGTGCGTGTGTGTGTGTGTGCATCCATACTAATGTACAGTACATACAGCGTAGACAGCTCACCACTGCTATGAAGTAGAGGACCATGACAGCACTAGAAAAGGCCAGAAGACTGGACGTGAACAAGAAGGAGAGACAGTACATCAGAGGTAGACCAACCCAACAGACAAGGACCTGAAGAGAGAGCAACACATACGAATGGTTTAATTTGTGTGTGTGTGTGTGTGCGTGTGCGTGTGCGTGTGTGTGTGTGTGTGTGTGTGTGAGTGTGTGTGTGTGTATGTGTGTGTATGCACGGATGTGTTTGCATGTGTGCATGCCTATGTGTATAATATGTGCATTAGTGTGTGTGTGTGTGTGTGTGTGTGTGTGTGTGTGTGTGTGTGTGTGTGTGTGTGTGTGTGTGTGTGTGTGTGTGTGTGTGTGTGTGTGTGTGTGTGTGTGTGTGTGTGTGTGTGTGTGTGTGTGTGTATTGGTGCATGTGTGTGGGTGTATGTGTGTGTGTGTGCATTTGTGTGTGTGTGTGTGTGTGTGTGTGTGTGTGTGTGTGTGTGTGTGTGCGCGTGTCTGTGTGTGCATGTACATGTGTGTGTACATGTGTGCATGGGTAACTCCAGACTTACCAAAAGCAGGAAAAAGGCCAGAAAGTTTGCGCCTGTGAACTCCCCGATCTGGAATGCTGCCACCATGACACATATGATCACAATGTTCACAAGAATGATGGTGATATCCCACACAAAGTTTGCCATCCAGTAGCTTGACACACGCACACCGCTCACAAATTGCAAGTGCTTGGACTGAAATTAAGCACACATACAAGAGCACATACAGTAGTAGAAACAGACGTCAAGATTGGAGGAATTGAAATATCTAAATTAACAGAATTAAGATGCCTACCCTAAATCAGAAAATATTTGCAAACAGTAAATC
>CAUJGJ010000371.1:1455310-1485310 GCA_963170055.1 Halisarca cf. caerulea
GTGTTGATATCAGAGACTGGTCCAGTTAGGGGTGGAGTCGTGGGGGTAGGTGAGGTGAGACCACACGAAGAAGACCTGTACAGAAACAAGAGCAAATAACTCAACAGTTAGTCAAGCACACCAGCTGCCATATACAGTGAAGACTCGTGTTAATCCACTACAATTGGTTTTGAAATATTTTACCCGATTAACAAATTTCACAGATTATCCCAGTTTATGTTCAGCCTTTTCAATCACTTCATGCACAAATTTGAATGCAGATAAATGGGTTTGTCGGATAAAGTGGTGGCAAATTAACGAGAATCCACTGTACCCACAATATAATCTAATCAGCAACATACAAAAGTGCTTTTTGAGGCTTAAAGTGTACCAGAAATGAGTTGATAAAACATGCTCATAGTTAAATTAACAAGTAATTAAAGTTAAACCTCGTGGGGGCTGCTACCCCACACACTTGAATCACTTGCAAAGCATTGAATAGTAGCAGCTACAGCTGACCATTCAGTGAACACAAGATTTTGTGAACTTTGACAATTGTTTTGAAAACAATAATACACTCCTGTATAAATTCATACTTCTCTATTAATATTATATAAATTCTCTATCATAAGACTTTCCTTTACATCCATATTATATACATATACAGTATAATGGAAGGAGTGAGCAATACACACTGAACGTCCAAAAAGCAATAGGGGCTGCCACCCTAAACATGAATTTGCTTGTTATATAAGAAATATACGGAATTTATTGTGAGTCATTCCTTTTAAAACAAGATTCCACTGACCGCATCCTATTAGCACACAATGCAGAGTGAATTTCCCAAGCAGCAATGACACACTAGCTGTCCAGTACGGTACATACACACTAACATAATATACAATGTGTGGTATCTTCGAATGAATGGCTATTGCTCGAAGTCCGAAACACAAATACACCTTTTCAAACAACAATTCAGATTGACTAAATGACACACGTCAATGCAACATAAATAGAAAAGAATAATGGGGTTTCAGACACAAAGAAAACAATAATTTCCTACCACTACCAAGCAGACAATACAAATAGATTGGCTATAGATTATAAACACAAAACAACAGTTACTTCCAAGTTACTACACAATGGACTCACTCGCGGAGACAGTTGAGGCAGTTTGCAAATGCGAAGTTAGCGTTGCTTGAGCAGCTCGATAAGTCGTTCAAATATACACTCTATTTAAGGAAGAGTATACTGGTATGTACTGTACATACGTACATACAGCTCATCATATGCATACAATAGTCTGCATGTATGCAACACAAATACACACTGTCAGATGCATGTATGGCACATGTGTTTATGAGGGAAAAGCTCTCCCTAACAGAGCCCTCTGGAACCTGGAACCCTCACTAAACTGGGTATGGGTGTTTTCAAGTCTTGTTCACTACATTTGCCATTTGTGTATGTATAGCTGCACTAAATTGTGAAACATTAACACTTGGTCCCAAGGGTGTCTGGTTCTCAGAGTATCACTGTATGCCGTACAACGTGACTTGCCACACAGTGTCACCATATTTCAGTTACAGCGAACACACCAGCGGAAATGGAAACCTTCAAGATATTCTCTGTAACCTCTGGGGTTTCATGGGTACCTTTGCTGTAGCCTCCAGCTATTGGCTCCCCAGATCAAATAAAAATTTATAGTCCTATTCAAAGGTATACGCCATATCATCAAAACATAGACACATGCATAGGTTGTCATAAGTGTGAACACCTCATCATAGTCTTTGTGGAATTATAGGACAACAATTTCCCTACAAAGAACACAACCTATTATCAAAACATACACACGTGCATATATTGTCAAGTGTGAAACAGCTCATCATGGTTGTTTGTGGAATTATAGGACAAAACCCTCCCTAAACACGAAGGTCACAACCTTGCAGTCTCACATATTTCCTCCCCACACGCACACAAATCAAATACCGCATGATCAGAAAATATTGGCGGTCATTCTATTTTGATGGATTGATGGAGTACCGACCAACATAATATCTGCCAATTTTCTCTGAACAAGGGTGACTTTTCTGCAGTTGGAGTTTATGAATAACTGTTTATAAAGCAATTCACATTTTTAATTTGCGAATGGAATGGATTATCATAAGTATCTCTACAGAATTGAGAGGAAATCAAAATAAAGCAGTATAAGCGAGTAGAAGTCTTGAGAAACTTTTCATCCTCACACGAAAGTTGATCCTCGACTCCATTTTAGTAGCTGTGGATATGAATATAATTATACCCCAAGCAGGCCAACTGCCCAAATAAAATCCGCCGATGCCTAAAAAGACCAAAACTACCAAATATTCTTTCTGTCAATGTTTCCAGTTATACAGTACATGTTGAATATCTCCAAAAGAAGACACTCTTCCACTAAAACAAAAGCAGCCAAATTTGTTTTCTCCTCAAAGTGTACTTTATTCAGAGGTCTCTTTGTACACAGTACATACATACATACATACATACATACATACATACATACATACATACAGTACATACATACATACAGTACATACATACATACATACATACATACATACATACATACATACATACATACATACATACATGCATACATACAGTACATACATACATATAGTACATACATACATACATACATACATACATATAGTACATACATACATACAGTACATACATACATACATACATACATACATACAGTACATACATACATACAGTACATACATACATACATACATACATACATACATACATACATACATACATACATACATACATGCATACATACATACAGTGTACATACGTATGTAAATACATAAGTTAAATTAATATACATAGCATACACATATACATACATACACATTTGTACTCACAGAGTTGATGGAGAGGCAGTAGTTGTCCAGTAGCTGTTGGTTGTAGTCACAGCAAAGAGCTGAGTTGTTGTGTGTTAACACTTCTTGTCGAATGATGTTCACACCTTCTGTGATGTTGCGGAAGGAGGATAGTTGGAGGAGAGAGGCATCGAGAGTCTACAATGAGAGGAGTACATCATACTGGGTCACACTAGGAGAGTGTGTGACATCTGCACTTCAACATTCACATATACTGGGTCGATAGGAGAGTGTGTGACATCTGTACTTCAACATTCACATATACTGGGTCACACTAGGAGAGTGTGTGACATCTGTACTTCAACATTCACATATACTGGGTCGATAGGAGAGTGTGTGACATCTGTACTTCAACATTCACATATACTGGGTCTCACTAGGAGAGTGTGTGACATCTGTACTTCAACATTCACATATACCGGGTCTATAGGAGAGTGTGTGACATCTGTACTTCAACATTCACATATACTGGGTCTATAGGAGAGTGTGTGACATCTGTACTTCAACATCACATTGAGGCACACAATATGGAATGCTACTCTGTATAAAAATACACCACGGGAATGGAAAGTGATGCTGTAGTTTTAGTTATGCTATTATGCTATTTTAAAGAAAATCACATTAATAAAAATTGCATTATGTCTGATACCACACAATCGCATAATTAAGAGTCGCATAGTGTCTGTGGTAGTCAAAATCGCATAACTTTTACTTTGCATACCATTTCAATCCTATGGAGCGTACATAAATGGCACTACAGAAACTGTATGCAACAGTAGATGGTCATATTAATACTGTACATACTATTTAAATGTGAAAATGAATGCATGAATACATTTGCTTGGGCACATGTGTGAGCGTACACACGCACACACACACACACACACACACACACACACACACACACACACACACACACACACACACACATGCACACACATACACCTAAACACACACACACACACACACACACACACACACACACACACACACACACACACACACACACACATGATACACAAACACACACACACACACACACACACACACACACACACACACACACACACACACACATACACACACACATGACACACACATGCGTGCGCATGTGCACAAACTCACACTAAAAACATCATCAGTAGGAGAAGCCCTGAAATCCCCATACTCCATGACAATGTTGCTCACTGAGCTAGTTAGTGGGTGGGTGAGTGTGATTGCCGTATCCTGGGCATTTGGATCAGGAAGAGTCTTGATGTAGATCAAAGCTCCCAGAAACACCAGAGGTGGTAGTATAAATTGTGAGAGAACATTGCCAGCATTTCTCATTGTGTTCAGAGCTCGCTTGACAAGCATTGCCCAAAACTGCTGTATCCAGAGTCTCCCTCCAGTGTTAAGATCTGAGGATGCAGTAGAGACAAGTGTGTGTGTGTGTGTGTGTGTGTGTGTGTGTGTGTGTGTGTGTGTGTGTGTGTGTGTGTGTGTGTGTGTGTGTGCATGTGTGTGTGTGTGTGTGTGTGTGTGTGTGTGTGTGTGTGTGTGTGTGTGTGTGTGTGTGTGTGTGCATGTGTGTGTGTGTGTGTGTGTGTGTGTGTGTGTGTGTATGTGTGTGTATGCGAGTGTGCATAGAGTGAAGTGAATAACATGTTTCAAATGGAAATTTTCAGAGGCAGCAAGCACTGTTCTTGACTTTTTCATTGCAGGGTAGCTGGCTTACTGACTGGGATAAATTTCAGTTGACAATGGTATTCATACAAGCAGTATGATTTATATACTTGGTGAATATACTGTAAGTGAATTGAGATTCTTATTCCTATATCCAGAATATTCCTTTAAGTGGTATTCCTTTAAGCAGTTCTTTTACTACAGTGTATACAAATGATTCTATAATTGGAAACCACATTCCATTAACTAGAATATTCCTTTAACCAGTATGAGATTAAGTGGGGACCACTAAGTATATATGTACATATATGCATTTGTATTCTGGTGTGGGGGCGAATTATGGGTGTATCAGAGGAAAAGTGTGCTGACATTTGTAATGTAGCACAGGTCAGTGATACATGCACACTTCCTAATTGATGTCAATTGATGTCAATTGGTAGAGTAAGTGGCTAAAACTGATCAACTCTAGATGAGACTGTACACACCAACAGTCAACAGTGAATGGTTGCCAGGATACAAATTAGTTATATCCTGGACAGGATGTAACTAATACATATACATATATGCACATACAAATATATATGTATATGTACATATACAGTGGTCTCCCCAGAAATAATTTCAGGCATGTTGAATATGTACGTACATACATACATACACACGTACATTATACATGCGTATAAATAGTACATACAATGCATCACAATTTGCTTGCAATTTGCAGCTTCAGTTTTGGGCACTAGCATGATGTGTACTAAGCATAGATTTTGAATAATCTATGAATGCATGCATGTTTTTCCTACAAATAGTATTATTAAACTTAGAAAAGAAGACATGTTGGACCGACATCCCTTAAGATACCTGTGGAGAACACTGATATATGATAATGTATGTACACATGTACAGGTTGTGCATACATAGGTATGCACATACATACCGGTATGTATGTGCAGTGTATGTACATACATTTGATATACGGAGTAAAGAGATCAAAACTAACCAATATCATTCAAATAGTCTATATCATCAGTACTCGCTGTGTCCTTATTGCCACGTGTTTTCTGGTCCCTATCCTTAGCTTCATCTTGATGTCCATTCCGGCTTCCATTCTGGTTTCCATCTTGGTTTTCAATTGGATTCCTTTTCTCAGTCCCATTTTGACTCCTATTCTTGACTTCAGGTTGATTTGGGTCTTGGATTCCAGGCTTCTCTGTTCCCGGCACATCTGGCTCTCCAAATGTGATGGTTGCCATTTCAACACCCAGGGCATTTACACCACCTTCAGTTGACCTGTCTTCATCGGCCTGTGATCTCCTGGACAACATTCTTGTCAATTGTCTTCTAAGAGTCTTCTTCTTGGGAGGCGGTTTCAGAAGCCTGGGTTGAAAAACAGAACGGTAACTTAAGTTAACACGAGAAGAACACATTTTTATTGTATGCTACCAGCTAATGTAGTCTTGCATCGCACAGACCCTATTCTTGCCTCCATTTTTTTTCTCACCGATCACATGACATTCGCATAATAAAAACAAGTAATTCGGGTAAAATACCCATGGGGCTGCTGCCCCTTGTCCTGAATTGCTTGCGAATATACGTAACGGTTCATCTCTGCAACAATGGTATCAAGTTTATAAAGAAGTTTTATCCTTCGTAAACCTGATACCATTGTTGCAGAGATAAACTGTTGCTTGTCTTCTTTTCTTCTAGCAGCCATTTTTATTCACCTACTTCCTGTTGCATATATGAATAGCACGTTGCACTTCCTGAATTTGTAATGAAAATAATATACCTAAAAAGGAGGCGAAAATAGGGTCTTCAAGATGCAAGACTACATAAAATGTGCTATCCTTCATTGAAAAGTTCACCGTTGGCACCTATTTGAATACAGACAGCACATGTTTGCAAATCAGTAGCTATGCAATTTGACTGCTGATTACAATTTACTTTCAGGAATGTACTAGTCCTTATTGTGTGTACATATATATAAGAAAAATATCTCAGTGATTTTTAAACAATGGCTACTATCTTAGGCACCTGCAAAGAAGATTAAAACTCAAAAAAGAAAACAGAAAAGGATAAAAAGTGTTGAAAATGATAAAATAAACGCTACTTACTCTGCATCAAAGTGACCTTCATCAACCGCTTTCATGATCCTCAGAAACACATCTTCAATTGAAGTAGCTGCCACACCGTAACTTGTGATACCAAGAGCTTCCTTATCAGCTGAGAATTGAGGCAGCACAAGACAACACCCATAACACTCAATCTGAACACATAAGCATGTTTTTCACAGCAAACTAACCTTCCAACTTGTCAAACAACTCTGGATATTGGTCAGTAAGATGTGAAGGGAGGACAAAAGAGAGCTCTCCAGCAACATCCTCAACCTGAGAAGAAACAACAGTAAACAGCTCCTAAGCTGCTATTTACTGACAGTGACTTAATTCAACAACACACCTTCTCTGCTCCGTCAATTGTTGACGTCACAACTTCACATATTCTCTCACTGCTGGCATCTCTACCCTTCACCATAGTCAGGTGGTAGCCCACTCCGAAGCGACTCTTCAGGAAGAGAGATGAACCACTTGTGAGGAGCTTGCCTTCGGCCATGATTGCAATACGATCACCAAGAACGTCAGCCTCGTCCCTACAGAGTGGACAAAATTGACAGTGTACACAGTTTTGCACAGTAGCCGCTTAATTCGCCAACTCCTGATCATCTGAGCCCCTTCAGCCAACTCCTGATCATCCGAGCCCCTTTGGCCAACTCCTGGTCATCCGAGCCCCTTTGGCCAACTCCTGGTCATCCGAGCCCCTTCGGCCAACTCCTGATCATCTGAGCCCCTTCGGCCAACTCCTGATCATCCGAGCCCCTTCAGATCTGGTTGGTCTAGGGTTCGGATAATCTAGAGTTCAGATAATCGAGGTTGAACTGTACTAATAATCACTCTGTAATCTGACTACCTCCTAATCTGACACTTCTTCAAGTCCCATTGAGTGTCGGATTAGAAAAGTTTCAATGTATGTACACATGTGCACATACATTGCACACATATGTGTATGTATGTACATACACGTAGACATACATACATACATACATGTAGTGTGTGGTTAGCAATATGGTTCTTCCTTTCTTGTGCTTTGCAAGGAGAGCCCAAATGGCTCGTCGGGCATAAGGGTCCATTCCTGATGTGGGCTCATCCAGCACCACAAACTTTGATCCGGCAATCAGAGCAATAGCCACACTAGGAACAATGAGAGACCCAACTTTGGTCATAAGGTACACATACCCACAGCACAAAATGTACACATACGGTACATATGCATGACACAAATGCAAACGCATTCATACGTTTACAGTGGAATCTCTCATAACAAACTCCAAACAGCATAATATAAACCTACGCAGGTCATAGAACCTTATGCGGTGAACCCCTCTATTCCGTACACCTTGGGACCAGAAAGGACTATCCTGATTGTTGAGATGTCCTCATTTCAGGGGTTGAAGCTGTTTTATGGCAAAGCCTGGACAATCATTAGGTTCTAGTGACATGTGTTCATACTGGAAGAGTGTCTGCAATTCAGGGGTCTGGGTTAGAGGGGCGTCTGCAATTCAGGAGTCTGGATTAGAGGGGTGTCTGCAATTCAAGAGTCTGGATTAGAGGGGTGTCCCCAATTCAGGGGTCTGGATTAGAGGGGTGTCTGAAATTCAGGAGTCTGGATTAGAGGGGTGTCCCCAATTCAGGGGTCCGGATTAGAGGGGTGTCCCCAATTCAGGGGTCTGGATTAGAGGGGTCCCACTGTATGTTGTAAAAAAACCACTGGAACCTGGAAACCTCTACACAGCAAACTTTTCTCAGCTCTCAAAGTGTCCGCTATAGAGAGGTTCCACTGCTCACCATTTATAGTTCATAGATAGGCATCTACACATATGTACAGTACACGCACCTCAGCTTCCTCTTCATCCCTCCCGAAAGATCACTAACTGGTACATCAATCTTGTCTTCAAGATGGAGATCAGACAAATACTCCTGTATCTCCTCTTTCAGTTTCTTGTACTTACCTCCCTGCAGGGATGTACAGGAACCAGTGAGAAACAACATAAACTACAGTATGTGGCATGAAACGCTCTCATATCATAATAACAATAGGACTTTTTGCAATATACTGTACCTATATATTGTATATATTTACGACTACAACACAATCGTATTGCCATCATGATATATGATCACACACACAAACACACACACACACACACACACACACACACACACACAAACACACACACACATACAACACACACACACACACACACACACACACACATACACACACACACACACATACAACACACACACACACTCACACACACACACACACACACACACACACACACACACACACACACACACACACACACACATACAACACACACAGGCACACCTTGAGCATTCCAAACAAGATCAGATGTTCTTTTACTGTCAACCTCTCAAACAGGACATTGTGTTGAGGACAAAGTCCTAAGTTCTTTCTGATTTCGTCCATGTCAGTTAGAATGCTGTATCCATTGATGACAGCATCACCTGATGTGGGGGTGTACAGACCCGTTAGTACGGACATTGTAGTGGTTTTCCCCGCTCCATTGTGACCGAGAAGAGCAGTGATCTGTCCTTCATACATGTTCAGACTCAAATCACTGACTGCTACTTTCTGCTTTCTAAACAGACTCTTCAGAGAAAGACAGGGAAAACTAAAGACATATCATGCATGCATGCATGCGCACACACACACACATACGTATGTACACACACACACACACACACACACACACACACACACACACACACACACACACACACACCATATTCACTGATCTCTGTACCATACATCCACATGGACACACAAACATGGGGGGATATTGCATTCCCCAGACCTGCTTCTTGCCTCCATTTTTTTCAATGATATAAATAAAAATGGAGGTGAGAAGCAGGTCCAGGCAACGCGAGACTAATAGGTGGTCCTTGTATACACATACATACACACTGTAAATATATGGCATTTGAGACACATGCACTGCAACACTACAACAGTAGGTGTACAGTATGTACTGTAAATACATACAGTTACATACATACAGTTTCATACATACATACAGATAGTTTCTTATTTTAACTGGGTGGCCATTAGCCTGAGGCTACTACTAAGGCCCCCAGTATCCCACACACTCACTCACACACACAATCAAATTAGATCAATTCAGATTGTTTGGTGGCTACAGTAGGTCATCTTCTCATCTGTTCCCAGGTTGGTGGCAGGGGGGTGCAGGGAAAAAAAACTCCAAATGGCACACAGGTGGAGTGGTGCCTTTCACTCAATGCTTGATTGACTTCAGTGCTAACCTACTGAGCCACCAGCACCCCCCCCCCCCCCCAGATATGCATGTACATACATATACGCAAACTGGCATACATACATAATGTACAGCTATATACATACGTATGCACAGTTACGTATGCACGTACATATATACAGTTTCAAATGTACGTACATATATGGAGTAACATATTATGCAATAATATGTGTACCTATAGCCCTATTTACACTGGAGCATTAAACCAGTTTAGAAAGCGCTTTAACGTTAAATCGGTTTAGACCGCTTGCGTGTAAACACGTTTAACTTAAATGTGGTTACGTAACCGATTTAGCTAAACCACCTATCGAGGTGGTTTGAAGTCGGTTCGAAACCGATTTAAACTAAAGCGCTTCAAATGTTAACTTTTCGAAGAAGTGAAAGCTAGAATTTTACCAACGCTAAACACCACGAAACACCGCCCGCATTTGTATACGCAGAGAAAGGGACAACAAGACCACCAGAGTATAAATTGATAGCGATTTTCGTTTTGCTTCAGATAAAACAGCAAAAGTCTCTTAAAGCGCTTTGAAGCATTTACACAATTGAGAGCAAAACTGCGAGGCAAGTCACCTTCGAAATCGGTTTAAGCTAGTGCGTGTAAACGCATTACAGCGATTTAGTTAAACCGCTTTCAAAAGCGGTTTAACTAAATCGCTTTACATTTCTCCAGTGGAAAAAGGGCTTGTGTTGCACGTAGGGCTGTAGTACATACGTCTACTGTACGTATGCATACCACAGGTATGGGAATAAGAATAAATGCTGTGTGTTGACACGCGACAGCAGACAACTCCAAACACGCTCACCTTGTAGATTTTGGTAAGATTCTTAATGGTAATCCCACACGACAAGTCCTTGGGTTCTGCTTCAAAATTCGATGCTACAAACTCAGATCTCTCATGCTAAACAAGAACAGAGAACAGAGCATGTGAACATCAGGTATCAGGACAGTGTACATGTGTACATCAGGTATCAGGATAGTGTACATGTGTACATCAGGTACCAGGACAGTGTACATGTGTACATCAGGTATCAGGACAGTGTACATGTGTACATCAGGTATCAGGACAGTGTACATGTGTACATCAGGTATCAGGACAGTGTACAGAGTGTGTGTACATCAGGTATCAGGACAGTGTACATGTACATCAGGTATCAGGACAGTGTACATGTGTACATCAGGTATCAGGACAGTGTACATGTACATCAGGTATCAGATAGGTAGAGAAGCACTAGCCAAAGACTACTACGTATGCTTCACTTTTTACTCAGAATAGAAGCAAAATTAAGTATACGCACGTATGTACAGTACATTGTGGCAGAATGCACAAAGACTAACACATAATATTATACACATAACACAACATACATAGCTATAATTAAAAAATGTAACCTATAACTGCCAGTTTCATCTATCTATGCTTACCTCAGGGGCAAAAAGTGAAGCAGATTTCTTCCTCAAAGGCCTTCCCAACCAGTAGGAGGGGAGAAATGGGAAATAGAATGGTTTAGGAACTCCATATTTACCAGGAAACACTGCTTGTTTGTACCTGAGAAAGGAGATTGGAAGAAGATCAAATTTGCCAAGTATGTAGTGGACACCTCCACTGCTGCACACTAACCCTTGGAACACCTCACCATTGGCACACATCCACCCTTGGAACACCTCACCATTGGCACACATCCACCCTTGGAACACCTCACCATTGGCACACATCCACCCTTGGAACACCTCACCATTGGTACACATCCACCCTAAGCACATCTCCACCATTGGCACACATTCAGTCTTGACACATCTCCACCCTTGGCCCATTTACCCTAGGCACACTTCACAATTAGCACACCTCATCACTGGCATACATCCACTCCAGGCACACCTCCATCATCTCACTCTTGACACATGCACCATTAGATCCCTTCATACACCTTTTGATCCCTCTTGATACACCCTTTGATCCCTCTTAATACACCCTTTAATCCCTCTTGATACATCCTTTAATCCCGTTTGATACAACCTTTAATTCTGCTTGAAACACCTTTGATCATTCTTGATACACCCTTTAATCCCTCTCGATACACCCTGTAATCCCTCTTGACACACCCTTTGATCCCTCTTGATACATTCTTTGACCTCTTTCAGCACAAACACACCACCCTGTTACCACACACACACACACACTTACCAGGCAAAGACAAAGAAGACAATGATGTCCAACAACATCATCCCAAACACAATGCCAAGGTGAAGTTGGTTCTGACTGCTGATAGGCTGAGCAGCATTGACCCAGTTCACTCCCTCTCCTGTCCCTTCGTAGCTTCCAAAGAAACTCATGGCTAATCCGAAACATGTGTTTGAAAACAGACAGAGACCAACAGATGCTCCTCTACAGGAAACAAGTGAGTCATAGAGAAGAAATGCACAGTTGAGCTGAACAGTCTACTCATATTCACTACCACTTCACTCGTCTGTTTGCCTACACAATAATCAGTGAAACCTCCAAATAAAGGACACTTTGGGACAGCTCTATTTGGTTTTTTTGTAAGAAGGTCTTAGGATGTCCTCTTTGGGAGGTTAAATGCATAAGCATTATATAGAGGAATTATTTTGGAACCTCAAGCTGTGTCCTTTGTAGAGAGGTTCATAGCACTGTGTCCATATTTGGGAGAGTCCACTATCGGAGGTTCCACTGTAATTCCCATGAGTTAATCTACCCAATTTTGTACTTGACAGTAGTCTGTATTGTACACATCCATGCACGTATGGTTTTGGCATTCACTGTATATATAAGGAGGTGCCCAGCATTGCTACCAGAGGGACTGCTATGCCCCTGGCACTAGAAGGATCTGTTGCGAATGAGTACAGTGGAAAATGTTCAATGTACCGCAATCAGTTTCCCAAAATTCTGTCGATTATCCATTTGGTCCATTGCCCATGCAATCTGCCATGTATACTATTGCCGTACAACAGTCATGATTTTTTTGCAAAAACTGTGGCATAATAAGCTTTTTGGTATATTACGCTATGGCATATTAACCATTGGGCACTGTATATACATAGCTTCAAAAAAGCAACGGCCACCCTGTACCAGGAATCAAAACCTCAGTGCAGTCCATCAAGCTACCTATCCCATGAAGAAGTGCTTATGGCTTCCTTCCTATTTCCCAAGCTACAAAAATACAGACCACAGACAATCACACCTCTACTAATTGGCTGCCCAAGGAAACCAACAACTAGGTGTGTGTGTGTTGTGTGTGTGTGTGTGTGTGTGTGTTTGTGTGTTTGTGTGTGTGTGTGAGTGTGTGTGTGTGTGTGAGTGTGTGTGTGTGTGTGAGTGTGTGTGTGTGTGTGTGTGTGTGTGTGTGTGTGTGTGTGTGTGTGTGTGTTTGGGCGTGTGTGTGTACATGTGTGTCTGTGCACATGAGAAAGATTTGGGCCTATGGATAAAATAAATTCTTCACAGTTTCCAAGCCCACATCTCTGTTTTACTCAGAAATGTACATAATTAGACTTATAATCATAATTTTACCACAGTGAAACATCTCTAATCTGACACTCAATGGGACCTCAAAACAGTATTGGATTAGGAGGTTGTCAGATTACGGAGTGACTCTTACCATACTTTAACATGGTGACTGTACCTCATAAGATGGTCAAATTAGAGAGAATGTCGGATTATAGAGGTGTTGGATTACAGAGGTTCCACTGAATTTGTAATTCTCTTGGAAGCAGAGGTGTATTACAGCCAGCAGTGTAGAGTCAGGAATTACAGTAAGGAGGTGGGAGGGGGGGGAGGGGGTGGTATACCACATGTCCTTTAATGGTCTCGGAATTTCATATTTGGGTTTTTCACAGAATAAAAGCCGTCTGTGAAAAAAGTCTATACCCACAAAAATTTAGATTGGGCTCTTGTGCAATGGTCATCTGCCAATTTAAAAATACGAAAATCGCTATATAAAATCCTAATTCGGCAAAAGTTTACCCAATGAAAATACATACGTACGTTATTTACAAGTCGCCCTACTGTGGAGCTACTGTTCATAACACTTACAGAGACAGTGAACTGTAGTCCAGGGCTGAAGGTAGGTATGGCAGGATCAGGACAAACCACAGAATGATGGCGCCAAACAATGCCAATTTGGCAGAACTGAACAAAGAGCTACAGTGAAGAGATGGATGACACGTACGTAGTATTGTAAGGTATGTAAGATTGTAATATTATAACTGTCAGTGTGTGTGTGTGTGTGTGTGTGTGTGTGTGTGTGTGTGTGTGTGTGTGCGCGCGCGTGTATGTGTGTGCGTGTGTGTGTGTGTGTGTGTGTGTGTTTGTGTGTATGTGTGTGTGTGTCTAGGTGTGTGTGTGTGTGTGTGTGTGTGTGTGTGTGTGTGTGTGTGTGTGTGTGTGTGTGTGTGTGTGTGTGTGTGTGTGTGTGTGTGTGTGCATGTGTGTGTGTATGTGTGTGTGTGTGTGTGTGTGTGTGTGTGTGTGTGTGTGTGTGTGTGTGTACACATGTGCATACATTATATGATAGCACAAGGGCATGCACATGCGTGCATGTAAAATACACACACATATACAGTACATACAGTACATGGAGTGAGTGTCAGTGGCCAGCAAAACGTGCACAAAATACAAACCAACACCTATGAATGTACTTACCTCACAAAGAAAGCAAGTTAGTGCAAACTGTGTAAATGGTAAAGTACACATGCATATGCATGCATGATTTGTGTGTGTCAGTGGCCAAGCGAAAAGTGCACAAAACAACCACACAACACCTTTGTACCACGTACCTCACAAAGAAAGCAAAGGCAATCAAAGAGATCACGTAGACGATCATCAGAAACAGAATGATAAAGAAATCACTGTTGGGGAATATTCCAAACTAAAATCAAAGAAACAAAACATTGTTAAATAAACACAAAAATACACACACAGCGAAACCTGTATACAAAGACCACCTCCCCACAGAGACCCCTGTAGGCTGTCATATGGACCACCTCAGTGATACTAGGACCACCTGTCTACAAAGACCACCTCCCTGTATAGGCCACTGTAGGCTCCTCCATGGGCCACCTCAGTGATACTAGGACCACCTGTCTACAAAGACCACCTCCCTGCATAGGCCACTGTAGGCTCCTCCATGGGCCATCTCAGTGGTACTAGGACCACCTGTCTACAAAGACCACCTCCCTGCATAGGCCACTGTAGGCTCCTCCATGGGCCATCTCAGTGGTACTAGGACCACCTGTCTACAAAGACCACCTCCCTGCATAGGCCACTGTAGGCTCCTCCATGGGCCACCTCAGTGGTACTAGGACCACCTCTCTACAGAGGCCACTGTAGGCTCCTCCATGGGCCACCTCAGTGATACTAGGACCACCTGTCTACAAAGACCACCTCCCTGCATAGGCCACTGTAGGCTCCTCCATGGGCCACCTCAGTGATACTAGGACCACCAGTCTACAAAGACCACCTCCCTGCATAGGCCACTGTAGGCTCCTCCATGGGCCACCTCAGTGGTACTAGGACCACCTCTCTACAGAGGCCACTGTAGGCTCCTCCATGGGCCACCTCAGTGGTACTAATACACCTCTGTATAGGATTACCTGTGTGCAAAGCCCACCATCACTTGGCCACATACATGCTTTATTGTACATACACACACTGCTTGTGGAACGAGCTGCTTTCAAACCTTGATAAGGAAGGTGAGAACAAGGGCTGAAATTATGAAGAAGAGGAACTGCTTGAAGATCCACGAAAAGTAGTGTGCGGACGACTTCAGTCCCATCATCTTCATAGACTCTTGCAATCGATTCTCCTTCTCCAACACAAGCTCCTAACGAAGGTTAGAAGAAGATGACAATAGACATTTGTACACTGAAATCTGTACAGAAGGACCACCTGTACACAAGGACTGCCTGTACACGAGGACCACCTGTGCACAAGGACCACTTGTACAGAAGGAGCACTTGAACAGAAGGACCACCTGTACATAAGGACCACCTGTATACAAGGACCACCTGTACAGAAGGAGCAGTTGTACAGAAGGACCACCTGTACAGAAGGAGCAGTTGTACAGAAGGACTTGTACAGAAGAACCACCTGTACACAAGGACCACCTGTACACAAGGACCACCTGTATAGAAGGACCACCTGTATAGAAGGACCACCTGTACACAAGGACCACCTGTACACAAAGACCACCTGTACACAAGGACCACCTGTACACAAGGACCACCTGTACACAAGGACCACCTGTACACAAGGACCACCTGTATAGAAGGACCACCTGTACACAAGGACCACCTGTACACAAGGACCACCTGTATAGAAGGACCACCTGTATACAAGGACCACCTGCACTACACCTTCAAAAATCCTGGGGAGAACCCTGAACCTTCTTTTCTTTTGATCTAACCACACACCCTGACACAAGCATAGACATACATATGTACACACAGTCCTACAGCATACAACACATGCACGTACATATGTACGTACGTACCTGAGTGAATACACCTGCTGAGTAGATGTATCCCAAAACCAGCAGAATGGGCAGGACAATAATCGTTCCCGAGAGGAAGAGGTCAAAGGAGTACTTTGGAAACGGCAGTACCTAAATGACGGATGAAGGAAAATCGTTACAAATGATACTAACAAATACTCTTTGGGAATTAAGAAAGTACCAAAGCAATTGTTGTAAAAGGGTAAAAATTCATGGAGACTGCTGCCACCCTCACTCCACACACATATTACGATGCATACAAACATTCACACACACACACACACACACACACACACACACACACACACACACACACACACACACACACACACACACACACACACACACACACACACATGCTCACTACGTACAGTACATAAACACCAATGAATACACTTATCCAAGTCACATGCAAACAATACCACACACACCCGCATGGCCACAGTTGGCAGTGCTACAGCTGACACTCCACTTCCATTCAGCTTCCATTCAGTGATACCAAATGACAGGGCATTCTGGAGCTGAACAAATCCCTGCGTCAGGTAGCTACAAAATCAGTATAAAAATTCATTGGTAAATGTACACACACCTGTAATTGAAGGCTTGTGTTTGTGATTAGTGTAGCCATATTTGAACGCTTGTCATTGAGTGATGAGTGCATTGCGCTAGATCATAGACCCTACAACAATGATGTATTGTGTGTGTGTGCCATGTGTTTTGGCAACGTGTGCTCTTGAGTTAGTCACATTGAATAACTCAAAACTATTATGGGGGCCAGTAGTATGTAGTTGTAAACAAGGTTCGGCTGATCTAGGCTATAGTTTTGGGGTACAGTGAAACCTCTCTCATCCAACACTCAATGGGAATTGAAAAAGATCTTGTATTGGTTGTCGGATTACAGAGTGACTCTTACTGTACCTCATAAGATGGTCAGATTATATTATAATACGCTGCTACAGCCAAGTTGCTGTTGTAACCTGTATGTTTTGTGCAGAGACCAGTGAAACAGTTCCCAACATGTGTGTTGCTGTAGAGAGAGTGATGTCAGAACAACTGACCTTGTAAAGAGGTTTGACTGTACTTATGTATGTACATTTGGAAAATTTGCACTGTTTAGTTCAGTTTAAGCACTCTGGGGCGGCCTCTAGCTCATACAGCTATCAATGTAGGTGCTCAGTTAACCATGATAGATTCTACCCCAAACCTGCTGCTAGACGTAGCTGGTAGGAGGTTCCTGTCTCCAGTGGACAGCATGCCCGTCTGCCATGAGTTGCTAGGTGGCACTTCGTGTTTCTGGCGAATAGTGACAGTGATGTCGGTATTCGATGGACTGAGATTGCTTGGGAAAACAACACCTAAAGAGTTGAAGACAGCAAAAATTGAAGACAGTAAAAATACTTCAGCAAAATTAAAAATGCCACAATTACAGTAGAATCTGTGTAATCTGACATCTCAGTAACACGATTCCCATTCTTTCTAATCTAAACACACTTCAAGGGATGGTCACCATGTTTGACTATACAAGATCGGTGGTCCAACTACGTACCTATCAGTGTAGCTTTCAGCACAGGACATGAAGTACAGAGGGAGGGAGGGAGAGAGGGAAAGAGAGAGGGAGAGGGAGAGGGAGAGAGAGAGAGAGAGAGAGAGAGAGAGAGAGAGAGAGAGAGAGAGAGAGAGAGAGAGAGAGAGAGAGAGAGAGAGAGAGAAAGAGAGAGAGAGAGAGAGAGAGAGAGAGAGAGAGAGAGAGAGAGAGAGAGAGAAGAGAGAGAGAGAGAGAGAGAGAGAGAGAGAGAGAGAGAGAGAGAGAGAGTGCACATATTATGTATGTATAATTACCTGCAAATGTCAGATTGCCGTGAATATCATTAGTTGAGCGATACTGCTCGATGGCACTCAGGAGATCTGCTTCATTGGAATAGCCAGTGAAATTGACAGCAGCTGTTCCCCCACCACTCAGAACCGGCTCAGCTCTCGATATGATGCTGTTCACTACATTACAGTATACAAAGTTCATGTGTACATAATATTATGTGTGCATACCTGTATGTATGCGTAGGTATTACTACGGCTACTATTAACAGTAACTTAAAAAAAAAAAAAATAAGTTCATCATTTTCATGCGACAGTGGTGTTAACCATAGCATGATTTACACCTCTGGTTCTGACACCTACAGTAGGTAGGTAGGTATGAATGATAAGCAGCGGTGGTACAGGCCACACATGCTGTGCAGTATGTGGAATGCACATGAAGTACAGAACTACACACAGTCAGACCTCACTTATCCGCACACATCCATTCTGGATAAAATTGTAGATAAAGTGAGGGAACTGGATAAATGAGGGAGCAGTAGTATAGTGTACAGTAGGATTATTGCAGATCTGTTTCAATAAAAACTACTGCGGAAGGTGAGGGAACTGGATATCTGAGGTGCTGACAAGTGAGGTCTCACTGTGTGTAGGTACGTATACACAATGCCTACCTTGTGCATCGTTTGGAGCATAAAACACATCAAAGGAAGACACTTGTAGTGGAATGGTTGGAGTCGTTACTGCAAAATAAGGGAAATGTATCCAGTGAAATGCCAAGCACGGTCATCATGAAGATAGCATGCATACGCAGTGAATGCTGTCTCAAAGACCACTTGTAATAAAGACCACCTAGCTAGCCTGTCTATAGTGACCACTGAAGTTGCTCCATGGGCCACCTCAGTGATACTAATGCACCTCTGTATAAGGACCACCTGTCTATAGAGACCACTTGAGGCTGCTCCATGGACCACCTCAGTGATACTAATGCACTTCTGTATAAGGACCACCTGTCCATAGAGGCCACTGTAGGCTGCTCCATTGGCCACCTCAGTGATACTAATGCACCTCTATATAAGGACCACCTGTCTACAAAGACCACCTGTCTACAAAGACCACCTTCACTTGGTCCCTTGAGTGGTTGCTATAGACAGGCTATACTCTGTATATTGTATTCCAAAGAAGTCACTTGGGCAGCATTTCAGGTGTACAGTGAAATCTTGGAAAGTGGACACTCCGAATTAAGGACAACCTCTCCATACAAAGGACACACGTTGAGGTCCTGAAATGTCTTCTCCCTATAAGTCCAACACATTTTGAACCTTGCAAAGAGGACAACCTCCTTACAAAGGACAAAAGGGTAGCCTCAAAGTGTTCAACAGTATATTCAAAGTTCCTCTGTATGTGTGCCCCATAGTACAGTATGATCATTAGTTGTCAAATAGCCTGCAAAAGGCCACAATACTTGTGCACTGTACAGCAACTATAGCAGGGCAACTGTCTTTGAGTGTTGAGAGAGATAAAAATTCATAATGTGGGACAGAAGACTTTTCGGCAGTAAAGATGATACAGTGGAATCTCCTAATTAAGGACACTTTTGGGACAGCCTCTTTTGTCCTTTGTAAGGAGGCTGTTCTCTTTGGGAAATTCAAAAGGTATTGGATCTACAGGGAGAAAAATGTTTGGGGCCTCAAGCTGTCTCCTTTGTAGAGAGACTGTCCTTTTGGAGCGTCCACTATCGCAGATGTACCACTGTACTCCGATCCCAAAGAAGCCACTAGGTAACTACTACTACACCTACTACTACTACTACTACTACTACTACTACTACACACACACACACACACACACACACACACACACACACACACACACACAAACACACACACACACACACACACACACACACACACACACACACAAATACACACACACACACAAACACACACACACACACACACACACACACACACACACACACACACACACACACAAACACACACACACACACATGCTGACACATTGTGTAGAATGCACTGATTAACTCACTTGCACACAAATTCGATGGCACATAAAGCTGATACCTGTGTGTGGATGCCAGTGAAAGGTGAACATGTAATATTATGCCATACGCAGTGTATGCTGTGAATGCACCATATGCAGACAGCTAGGTATAATATAATACAGTGTTTCCCTTTCCCCTTCCCTTTCCCTGTTGCCCCCCCCCCCCCCCCCCACCACCACCCCTATAATCTTGGATAGCAAAACTTTCAACTTTAATGTAGTACACTAAAAGCTTCACAAAAAGCCAGAAACAACTCACTTCTAATAATAAACATACTGTCACTGATAATAACCATACAATATGTTCAATATACGTAGTTGTTCACTCCAGCAAATACCCATCTCTAATTGTAAAAAAAACAGTTTTCAGCTAAGAAAACTAGAGAGCCAGGCACCCAGCAACGCTAACTGCCATAACCCCCCCCCTTTAATTTTTGTCTGGGGAAACACTGATATATACCAAAGTGCACACATATAGTAAGTATTAATGTATGCGACGTGAATGCATCATACATGGACAGGTTTGTATGTACGTAAGTGCGCTCACATACAGTAAGAATGTATACTGTACGTAGACAACAGTGCAATAAAGAACACAAAGTATCATTTGTGCTGTAGCATGCAGATACCGTATGTACTGGTTACTACACACCCACAAGAGCAGTCAATTAATGCAATACTCCCAAGAGACGGGCGTGTAGTTACTGGCTCATCGCCAAATAAATGCTCCGACAAATTCGCAGAATGATGATTCGAAGGTACCTTGCGGGCGAGTCATTCGAGTATTTATCCGCTTCGAATAACTTCAAAGTCAATGTGATCATTATCAAAGTGTCTTAACAAGTCTTTCTTCGACCATAAATCAAGGTTTAATGGTCGAAGTCAAATACTGTATGTGCCCTGGGTCCCTTGCAGTTTATTCCCAGGTGGCAAATGTTTTACCGCCTAGGCGGCGCCTTTGATGTATGACGTCATCATGTACATGTGTATACGTACATGTTGATGCATAACTGCAGCTTTATAGCAATGACAATCAAGTATGTTCACTACATCAGGGTGTTCACAAGATCAGGGTGTTCACTACATCAGGGTGTTCACTACATCAGGGTGTTCACTACATCAGGGTGTTCGCTACATCAGGGTGTTCGCTACATCAGGGTGTTCGCTACATCAGGGTGTTCGCTACATCAGGGTGTTCGCTACATCAGGGTGTTCGCTACATCAGGGTGTTCGCTACATCAGGGTGTTCGCTACATCAGGGTGTTCGCTACATCAGGGTGTTCGCTACATCAGGGTGTTCGCTACATCAGGGAGTTCGCTACATCAGGGTGTTCGCTACATCAGGGTGTTCGCTACATCAGGGTGTTCGCTACATCAGGGTGTTTGCTACATCAGGGTGTTTGCTACATCAGGGTGTTTGCTACATCAGGGTGTTTGCTACATCAGGGTGTTTGCTACATCAGGGTGTTTGCTACATCAGGGTGTTCACTACATCAGGGTGTTCACTACATCAGGGTGTTCACTACATCAGGGTGTTCACTACATCAGGGTGTTCACTACATCAGGGTGTTCACTACATCAGGGTGTTCACTACATCAGGGTGTTCACTACATCAGGGTGTTCACCACATCAGGGTGTTCACCACATCAGGGTGTTCACTACATCAGGGTGTTCACTACATCAGGGTGTTCACTACATCAGGGTGTTCACTACATCAGGGTGTTCACTACATCAGGTTCATTTACAATAGAGTAAATAGGTGCACATTCTAAGGTCTATGTCTGTTATATCAGGGAGTTCATTGTATCCAGGGTTCATTATAGAGAGGCTCAACTACATTATGCAGAAAGGGCTTTATGTGCAAATACGTACATGCGTGCACTATAGCTCTTTTATGTAAATTCCCATTGTGCTTCCAACTACATCCTGCACAGCTACTAGTAATTCCTCACTCTCTAAAATAACAATACAGTAGAACCTCGTTAGTAATAGAACACTGTTAATGAGTAATACCTGGTGAGGAAGTACAAGGATATGATACCCCAGCTTATAACCCATAATACTAATCTATATTATGGTTAACAAGTACTACTGATAGTGAGTAGCAATTTGGAGGGTCCCTATGGGTGTACTCTCTAACGAGGTCTGATTGTATATTGCCAACTATCACACATTACCTCATATATTGCTATGCCACATATAGTATGCTTCACATTGGCGTAGGAATGACTTGTATTTTGGGGGGCTCATTCAATTTCATGTGCAGTTTAAGTGCAGTATAATAACTTGTTTAATATATGATCAGGCAAACATTGACTAGAATAAAAAAATTGGGGGGGGGGGGGGCTATAGCCCCTCCAGGTCCCGTGGTTCCTACACCTATGCTTCAACTAACACACATTACCTCATGCATTGCTATGCCACATATAGTATGCTTCAAAGCTGATGTCATGCACAAGGTCATGATTTGGTTCATTGCATAGGATGTACGTATGTCACGAGTGACATGAGGCATGAGGTAAAGCGCTGCTGGAGAAAATGATTGTACTGGATGCCTTTATAGTGGCCTCTGGCTATTGGTCTCCCCTGACACCTGGTGACATTAGTGATTCTAACAATTTCAAATAATTTTTGAGGTTGATAACGACTGAAATTGCTATATAACAATTTTAAATATTTATACTTTCCATCCCAGGATGTAAACTTTGAACTTACCTACACTTCGGACTTACAAAAATGGTGTAAAAATTACTAAAATTCATCACATGGCAGCCCACACAACCGTACATAGCCTGAAACAACACTGACTGCACATGCGATGGCTCCGTTAATCTGTCATATAACCCAACCATCCTATTAGGACAGTCAATATAATGATATTAATGTATGCTAGGAGTGACTGTAATCTGACAACCTCCAAATCTGGCATTCTCTCAAATCCAACATTCTCTCTAATCCAACATTCTCTCTAATCCAACCATGTGACAAGGTACAGTCATCATGTTGAAGTACATATTATGTATGTTAAGAATCACTCTGTAATCTGACAACCTCCAAATCTGACATTTTTCAAGCCCAATTGAGTGTCAAATCAAATGTATATTAAGCACATACATACATATGTATGGCAGTGGTGTGTAAGGTACACGTCCAAATAACAAACATATTACCTTATAATAATGAGAATAATCACAAAAATACACGGCAGGACAAGCTCCAGCAATGTACCGATTGGGCGACGAATCTGATGGATGGAGAGAAAAGGAAAAAATACTGTAACAGTGCAACAGTCTCCGCTCTTCAACACAAGCATCATTCGTACATAGTGCAGCAGAACTTCAGCTCACAATTACATCCTTTAGCAATACTGTGTCACACTTCGTACCATGAAGGGCCAACTACAAAAGTACTTATCATCAAAGTACAGATTAGCCTGTCGTCAAGACCACCTGTAATATATAGACGGACTACCTGCTTATAGAGGCCACTGTAGGCTGGTCCACTAAAGCACTGCTAATGCACCTCTACATAAGGACCACCTGTCTATAGAGACCAGAACTACTTGGTCACATAATTGGTATCCTTGTATGCACTACCAGTGGTGAATTCAGTACTGTACACGAGGTAGGGAGAGAGCAAGGAGTGCTTACTATCAGTGTTGTTTTCAGTACTGTACATGAGGTAGGGAGAGAGCAAGGAGTACTTACTACCAGTGTTGTTTCAGTAATGTACACAAGGTCGGAAGAGAGCAAGGAGTACTTACTATCAGTGCTGTTTTCAGTACTGTACACAAGGTCGGGAGAGAGCAAGGAGTACCAGCTATCAGAAGCACGTGCTATCAGTGTTGAAACCAGACTGTACATGACGTGCATACATCATATAGGGAGAGAGGTGCGAGAGACCATAAACAGCCTACAGCAGTGAATGGCAATACAGTCAAACTCTGTTAGCAAGTACTCCTGTAAAGTAAGCACTTGGGTTAGTAAACATTCCTGAACAGTAAGTACCTAGCCATGGGTTAGTAAGTACTCCTGGTTAGCAATAACTGTAAGGACCTGGGTTAGTAAGTACTCCTTGATAGTAAGTACCTGGGTTAGTAAGCATTCCTGAACAGTAAGTACCTACATATGGCCATGAAGTACCTGGACTATTAAGTACTCCTGGATAGCAAGTACTCCTTGCTTTGTCCTACTTCATGCAGTACCATTGAAAGCGCCTTGGATAGTAAGTACCTCTGATAGTGAGTACCTATTTTGCCTTCCATTGTCCATTGATCATGAGGTTACTTACTATCCAAATATTGTATACCCAATGGATGAATGCAGTTCAATGTTAGGACAAACGCACCACACCCATGCACACCTACAGACAGTGCACAGCGCTAGCCCATAGTTTAAAATATTGACAGCAGATGAGGTTCAAATTGCAGCCTATGAAGAAAGTCATTCAGACGTTGTGGTGCTGTGTTGAAGATTTTGAAGCTGCACCGATTGCCCATGTATCTACTACGCTTGGTACATACAGTGGACCCTGTATAGTAAAACTACTTGAGGAACCAAAAATTATTGCAGTCTTTGTAGACAGGTGGTCCTCATGTCGAAGAGCAATAGTATTGACTAGGTGCTTCCCGGACCAGACTGCAATGGTCGCTATAGACAGGTGGTCCTTAAGACAGGTTTTACCGTAATGGAAGTCTCTATAGACAGGTGATTCTTTTCTGCAGGTTTTTCTCTACACAATACCTACTTTTTCTCCGCGAGACAGTGACAACGCTAGCTCAGCACCCCTGGACCAGGCCTGGACAATCGAAGTACAACTTCAAACAGACTGCACTTAGTTTGATATGAAACAGTACGTGCAGTTAAGTGAGGGAACTGTTTTCGTTTCACCCCAGACCCTGCATGCACGATTGTACTTTCCCGCGGCCATGTATTCTCCCGCCCAATCCCACACACGGACAACCACTAAATCAGATAAATAAGTACCTGGATAATCGTATTCTTCCAAAGCAGTAGAGCAAATTGCCGTAACCAAAGATAAAAACTCTCGCAAGCCATCTCCTTTAGAAGAGAGGGTTAAATCGGTGCGAGCGTGAAAGATTGTCCTCCGCGCTCTCTTGGTTGCCAAAGACCTCAGCGATATTTGAAAGCAGAATATTGATAACAAGGCTTATTTAGGTCCGTGACTGTTTCCTACGATTAAGAAAACTCTAAGTGTGAATGCAAGACAGCGCAAATCATCTCACTTCCTTCCTTAACCAAAGCATTTTTGCCATCAGTATTGATTCACGTATAGACTATGGACAGATGACCGATGGCGTCATCACACGCGTATGCGTGCTTGAACACGTCTGCCCCTGCCCCTCAAGTAGTTTGTCCTTAAAAATAATCAGGAATTCGCGATCGTTAGCCCACACAAAGCCGCAGTAAATAGTATGTTTCTGGTCTTGGACATCTTTGAAAATTGACCAGGCCACCATGCAGGGTTTTTCGATTTCTTTTCAATCTAATCATTGACAAAGGCATTCATGCAAGTATAATATTCAATCAATCAACCATTATTTTGGTCATGCAGGGGTTGAACCCAGCATGCGCACTGACGTCAACTTCGTTAAAAAAAATATATATTTTTCTTTTCTGACCTAAAATTATTGACCAGAAAGGGGACCATGCAGAAACACAAAATTAATTAATTTTGCATATATATGGGCTTACAAAATATATTGCCATGCCGTGCTATATATATGGTGTTTGGAGTCAGCCTCACTGAATTATGGACACCCTCTATAATCCTTGGCCAACCTCTGCATGAATAACGAACATGCATACACCCGACTGACCTGAATTAGAGCAATTCAGTATATACGGTATATACATCTGCATGCATATCAGTGTTGTGGTAATGGTAATTAGTAAGTGTAATTAATTGTAATTAGGTATACATTTGTCTGTAATGGTAATGTAATTGTAATGGAGCTGTTTCAGTCTCAGAGTAGTCGTAATGGTAGTTTGCATTCTTTTGTTATTTGAATCACATTACACAATTACCATGCAACTACTACTGTGATGCTTATCTTTTATACCTGTGAATATATTTCTCACTAAAAAGGTGGATTATGGTTAGCTTGAGGCTAAGTCATGTGCTACAATTGGTACAGTGTCTGTTTGAAGTGCATGGTAAAATATCGCTACAAATATCAAATCTTTGTAAAATATGGTAACTTTTGCACACATCGAGGAACACATCTGTAATTAGTAATTGTAATGGTAATTGAAGAAATGTAGTTGCAATGGTAATTGAGTGCTTTAGTGGAGATCTGTAGTGGTAATGGTAATTAGACTGACTGCATGTTGTGTTACTCAGATAATTACAATATGATATATAGTCGATTACTATACCCTTGTAATGACCACAACATGTACTGATGCATATATGCCCCATGCACTTGCAAGTACAATGTATACAAAGCAGTCCCAATCGATATACTCCTGACAGCTGATTGACCCCATGCATGGTGTCCAGCCACAATAGAGGGATTGTACTTTAAATTACATAATATTATGGTAAGATGGTTGCATGGATTATTATAATTCGAGAGAATTAATGTCAGATTACATGCAGAGTTTCCTGCAATATACATGCACATGTATATTTGCTTGCACATCCAATATTGCTAACACATGTACATTCACACTTGTACATATAGTGGGAGCATCCATGCTATATGCAGCTTATTACGCAGCTATATACTGCATATATAAAGTATAATGCAGGGGTTTTCCGGAAGGCATGGTGTTTCCGAACAATTAACGGCTGATTTATCTCTAGATAATGAAGACGAAGTGGACATAAGTATGTAGAGGTGGTATACATTCATGCTATCTCTTTGGACTTAAAATCGTCTTTGTCATCTACCTGGAATTAGGCATGCAGTGTCCAGAAACAGCATGCCGTCCTGAAAACCCCTCCCCCTCTCTATACATACAGTGCACAAGTACTATACATGCAAAACGACAATACCTATGTACTGCAGCTGTTGGAAACAAGTGCAGTGATACCTAGCTCTCTATAATCTGGGATACCTCTCTAAACCGACAACCTCTCAAACTGACACCAAATGCTATAGCACATATATGCACCTTTTCAATACAAAACCACCTCTCTAATCCGACAACCTCCTAATATCCGACTTTCTAATTTCAAGTCCTAGTGAGTGTCGGATTAGAGAGGTTCCATTGCGCGATATCCAGAAAGCTGTACAATGATTAGAAATGAGTAAATAATAATATATCTATATCATATACTACAGATTTGAAAATGAAACTCTTTAGATTTATGAGAAATTAAGAATACTATGACAAATTAATGTACGAGATCATGTTGAGTTATAATGAACAAGATCAGCGCATGATAATGTAATTCTTATTATTTAACACTAACAACCATTGCACACATCTACTGCGCACACAAATGTACTGTACAGTGCATCAGATGAGGGGGATTGTGTCGTCCTTGTGGCCTCTTCTGTTCTCATCATCTGGGGGGTTACCTTGCTGGTGATCGTCGTAGCTTTCCTTGATGGTGGAGTGGATGGACTGAGGTCGGGAACTGGTGCGAGACGCCGACACAGAAGGCGATTGAAGCAACTCTGGAGCAGTATTCATCTTTACAAACTTGGCATGGTAACTAGTCTTTCTCTCCGCTTTCTTCCCTTTGACCAGCATAGCAGCCTGTGGATACACACACATTGAGAATAGGAGGAGGTATGTATGTACATGTACACACACACACACACACACACACACACACACACACACACACACACACACACACACATACATACATACACACACACACACACACACACACACACACACACACAACACACACACACACACACACCACACACACACACACACACACACACACACACCACACACACACACACACATCGTACTTTATGTTCAATGAGTTGAGTGGATATGGTCCCTGCATTCTGTATCCAGGCCTCCCCATCAACTTGTACAGCCACCGGACACAACAGCTCGATTTTCACCTAAAACAACCCAAAAACAGCAAAAAGTTGAGAAACGTATACACTGAACCAGGACTACTGAAGTTAAAGTCTGCATGAATGTACTTATCCACAGCGGAACCTCCGAATAAAGGACATTGGTTACAGTGGACATTTAGCTCCTTCCCTCATTGGTAGAGAGGTGTCCTCTTTAGGAGGAAGTGTACCATACACAATGTATGGTGGAATGCTGACAACTTGGGGACCACGAAAAGTGTCCTGAATAGCAGGTTTCACTGTACAGGAAATACACGGGGGTTCACCTCATGCCCATTAGTGTTGCCACGATACTGCTAAAAGTGTATCACGATAATACTTTGCTACGTATCTAGACATGTATCACTTATGGCAACACAAATGCCCATATTGTGGAGGGGTTTATCATACTGTGTCCATATTCAGAGAGTCTACTATCGAAGGTTCTACTCAATATTACTGAAGTCAAGGAAAACAGAGAAGAGGAATGTATGTACAGTGAGACCTCACTTGTCCGCACCTCAGATATCCAACTCCCTCACCTTCCACAGAAGTTTTATTCTAACAGATCTGCAATAATCCTACTGTACACTATACTACTGCTCCCTCGTTAATCCAGTTCCCTTACTTTATCTACAATTTCATCCTGAATGGATGTGTGCGTATAAGTGAGGTCTGACAGTATACACTCACATTAGTTCCTTGAGCCAAGCGCAGTCCTGTCCTCATACCGCTGTGGACTTGTCCCTACAGAGACAGAAAAGTAAGTATTTACTATCAGAAGTACTTACTATGGGTGCCATTTTCAGTACTGAACATGAGGTACGGAGAGAGAGCAGGGAGAATGTACTATCAAGGAGTATGTAGTACCCCAGGTACTTACTAACCATGAAATGTGTGTGTGTGTGTGTGTGTGTATGTGTGTGTGTACTTACTAACCATGAAATGGTTAGTAAGTACCTACAAATGAAATTGACACATCAAGGCATGACAGGTGATATCAAAAGTGTATACAACACGAAAGGACAACAGCAACTGAGTAGTCAAGTGAATGTAGCAGAAGATATACTCTTAAGTAGCCCAAACTTGAGTAGACCATGTACCATTGCCCGAAACCTCTTGGACAGCAGCACACTACTCAATATATTACCCATCCCACCCGATTCCCAGAAAATTTAGTTGGCTTTTGCCTCACCCGGTAAAATAGTCTGGATGAAGAAATTAGGGTGGGTAAAGAAAAATATATGATTTCCTACAAATAAACACTTATTGATTAATATACACACATGCATATACACATACACACACGCGCAAATACGCACACACATGAACGTATGTACACGCACACACACACACACACACACACACACACACACACACACACACCATATGCATTATTCCAGACAGTCCCACAACCTCCAACTTGCCATCACTGTATGAGCAAGGGTCAAACTGCAGAGGAACAACAGCACAAAGCATTCCTATAGACACATACACATTACATTACACAGACATGCAATAATAAATACTCTTTGATGAGGTGGAATCCTTACAATTTGTCTGATAGCTACACATAAACC
>CAUJGJ010000371.1:1490310-1492810 GCA_963170055.1 Halisarca cf. caerulea
TACAGCATCAGAACTTCAATATCACTTTCTTGTGAGGTACAAAATGTGATCATGAAGTTCAACTGCTTTGAAAATTTTTTGGGGAGAACACCAACAAGGGTGGGGTTTTCCCTCCAACTAAATGGATGACATCATTGTCTCACCTGTGCCCAGGGGCAACAGTGCTGAAGGTGGGTTCTTGCAGAGCATGAGGTCCTTAGCGTCCTGCAGTGCCGACAGCACCCATCCGAATGTACCATCACCTCCACCGATCAGAATTCGGAAGGATTTCAACTTCCGAAACATGTACAAACTACACACAATGAATGCAGAGAACAAAGTTTAACTATCAAAATCTTTACAATTGTCGTTGACATAGCAACACAAGCAGCAGCATCATGACAGAATACAAAATAAACAAAAGAAAAGTTTTCATTCCCTGGAAATCTTTACGTTTTGTACAATTCATAAGCCAAGGAAACAGCCACAGCTGTACGTATGCATGTTTATACGTACGTACATACAGTACATACATGACCTGTTCAGTTATACAGTCCTTCTGACATGAAACACAATTTTTTATCGGAAATAGTCCAAATTTTTAGCATCTATGAAAATTTTACCCCTTAAAAATACCCCAAATTTGGTATTGCAAGTACAGAACAGCAGGTTGCCTGGATAGTGAGAGTGAGTGGACATGAGAGAAGCAGCGTTTCACACGGGACAAATCAGGGGGATTGATTTAATTTGTAATTTTAATCTTGATTAACTACACCAAAACAACAAAAACACACTTGCACTTGCAAATGTAGAAATAAGTAGCTTAAGTTTGGGGCTGAGAGAAACAAAACTGAAATACGTACCAAAGCAGGTGAAATCAAACAGATTAGTCCAACCCTTTGTACAGGGGTATTGCAACTGACCACTGAGGGACAGGATTTTGTTTATGAAAGAAAAAAACAATAAATTTGTGTCACGAAACCTACATCTGCATTATTTTAGAACCCCGGGGGAACACTGTGAGTTGATAATTCTAGAACCCTGGGGGAACACTGTGAGTTGACAATTCTAGAACCCTGGGGGAACACTGTGAGTTGATAATTCTAGAACCCTGGGGGAACACTGTGAGTTGATAATTCTAGAACCCCAGGGGAACACTGTGAGTTGAGAACTCTAGAACCCCGGGGGAACAGTGTGAAGTTGATAATTCTAGAACCTTGAAGGAACACTGTGAGTTGAGAATTCTAGAACCCCAGGGAAACACTGTAAAAATGAGGAATTTGGCAACTCACCCTGGGTATGGACCGCCACTGGCCAGATCAAACACTTGGTGCGGGTTCAGGTGCCTCTTGAACGCCAGCAGGAGATCAACACCTTGGTTGCCTCCACTGCGGCCATTGATGAAGACAAGTACAGGCTCTGTCATCATATCCAATCTCTCCACCTGAAAAAGAGGTCTACTGACTCAATTATTGGTTCAATACAAGCAAGCAAGCATGCACACATGCACATGCACACACACACACACACACACACACACACACACACACACACACACACACACACACATGTACACACACATGTACACAGAAACACACACACACACACACACACACACACACACACACACATACACACATATGCACATGCAAACGAAAACATGTACATGCATACGTACGTACACACCTTAACTGTAGGAATCATTTGTGCCTTGGGTTTCAACACACTGTTTGGAAGAGCAGCACACATTATGTGGGCCATCTTTGGTTCTGGACACTCCACAAACATACAGCCTGCAAGCAATACACACAGCACAAGTACATCATCATTTTAAGACATGTTTGTGTATGTACGCTACACATAATGGTGTGTGTGTGTGTGTGTGTATGTGTGTGTGTGTGTGTGTGTGTGTGTGTGTGTGTGTGTGTGTGTGTGTGTGTGTGTGTGTGTGTGTGTGTGTGTGTGTGTGCATGCACGTGTGTATACGTACATGTATTTATGTACGTATTTCTGCGTTTATGGATGCATCCATGTGCTGCATAAGGACCACCTGTGTACAGGAGACCATATTCACCCCATCCTCTAATGATCTTAATAGAGAGGGGTCAGGTATGAGGGTATCATAAGGCATCCAGCACAATGTAAAATGGAGCCTCATTGTGAAGAATTTCCGCATTCAGTGAACAAAATTCATGTGGCCTAGTTGATGTTCTATTATGTAAGTGTAACTGGATATAGGGAATTTCTGACGCAGTGAAGAAATTACAGTGTCCCCGGGGATTTGCTATAACAATATTCCACTGTGCGTACATACATACAGTCAGATCTCTCCTATCCGCACACATCTGTTCTGGAAGAAAGTGAGGATAAAGTGAGGGAACTGGATAAATGAGGGAGCAGTAGTATAGTGTACAGTAGGATTACTGCAGATTTGTTCCAATAAAAACTACTGTGGAAGGTAAGAGAGGTGGATATCTGAGGTACAGATAAGTGAGGTCTCACTGTGTGCCCCCACCACGTG
>CAUJGJ010000371.1:1512810-1540310 GCA_963170055.1 Halisarca cf. caerulea
CGTACGTACGTACATATGTGTTGCGATTTCCGTAGGCGTGATAATGTTTGCCGGACTTTATTTTAGCAAATTCACAAATGTGATTATACGTATTTGCAGAAACTTGCCCATGAATGTTGGTCAGTTGCATACATACAGTAGGTACATATGCAGTACATACAGTACACAGTGAAACCTCTCTAATCCACCACAATCAGGAATGCTAATTTAGTGGCGGATTAGCGGGGTTGGCGGATTAACGAGGTTTGATCACAGTACATGCATATACGTGCGTAATCTGTTTGAAGACTATGGCGGATTAACGGGTTTGGCAGATTATAGGGGGGCGGGGGGTGGATTAGAGAGGTTTCACTGTACATACGTCTATTTGCATATTTGTGTATGCTGGAGCAGGGCCTGGTCCACTTGCAAAAATACCATAAATAAATGGGATGAATGGGACAGTCAAACTATGAGATGCCACTTATTGATTGACCTTTTTGTTTTATTTTGTTTTGTTCTATTGTTGTGTATAATTATATAAAATAAGAAAAACATAAATAAAAGTAATAAAAATGGCAAGCACATTGTAGACGCCGTGAGACCCCCTTAAGACGAGGCTCAAGAGATTGCACATATGTACGTATGTAAACGTTCATCTTGAGAGAATTTATCATAACAAAATTTGCATAAATTCATACTGATTTCTACCCTTGGGCTTGATGTACACAATCAAACTCTGTTAGTACGTAAGTACCTGGGTTAGTAAGTACTCATTGCTCTGTCCCTACCTCATGCAATACCATTGAAAGCGCCTTGGATAGTAAGTACCTCTGATAGTGAGTACCTACCTAGTTGGCCTTCCACTGAGGGTACTTACTAACCAAACTCTACTGTACATGTATTTACGTACGTATGTCCTGGCTGCAGAGCTTATCTGCTGTATACAGCAGTGTGTAGAATTGTAGCGTTGTTAGAGTACACCACGACAAATGTGCTCTCTGGAGTTTGTGTTATTTATGCACAAGTCATTCATACACGCATGCATGCATGCATATGTATGTAGTGATTTCATGGTATGTGAATTCATGTACACATTAACTGCATTCATATACCGTACGTAGATTCACGCACATGCATGCACACTTGCACACACATTAATGCAATCACACTCACTCTCACTCACTCACTCATTCCTGCACACACACACACACACACACACACACACACACACACACACGCACGCACGCACGCATGCATGCATGCACACACGCACGCACATGCACACACACATTGCTTTATCCCTTTCTTTTCTTAGGATGAGCACAAACAGGTTTACAGAGTTCTACATTGTCAAGAAGGAGAGTTAACCCAGATGTTGTCCACTCTTTCAGATGGATGGAAGATGACACAGGTGTGTGTGTGTGTGTGTGTGTGTGTGTGTGTGTGTGTGTGTGTGTGTGTGTGTGTGTGTGTGTGTGTGTGCGCGCATATGTGCGTGTGCTTACATGAATACATATGTGTAGAGTAGTGCATATCGCTGTGCTTGACGTGCTACCACGTCAGCGTCCTTCCTGCATGGCCAGCTTTCCAGAGGTGCTAGAACACGCGCTATGCGTGTGTTGGGGGTAGCATGGCAGAGTCTACATTGGTAGCATTATATACTCCTGGCTCACTTTTTCCTGTTGCGTATTTACATGTGCAGACCATGCAATTGATTGTGCATACCTACGTACAGTGGAGTATCGTTATAACAAATCCCCGGGGGACACTGAAAGTTCTTCACTATATCAGAAATTCACTGTAACCAGTTACACTTGTGTGGCACAACATTAACTGGGTCATGTGAGTAAATTCACGGTAAGAGTGTTCTCTATACAGTAGAACCTGCCTAATCCAACACCCATTGGGGAATGAAGAACAGTGCTGGATTAGCAGGTTGCTGAATTATAGACGTCAGCTTGTATGGTAATGGTAAAAATCAATGGTCGGTGCCAGAGAATCTCGGCCAGTTTAGGAGAATGCTGGTTTATAGAGGTGCCGAATTAGGCAGGCTCCACTGGGATGAATTTCCACTGTATATACATACATACATATGTATACGTACATGCACTTGTAGGCTACATGCACTTGTAGGCTATATTGTGTGCTTGATATGTACATACGTACATGCATGACACCCACTCAAGAGCATGCGTGTTCACACATGTTCAGCTTCCTATTTGACATCAGTTCAGTTTCTTAGCACGATTTACGTACTTCATGTGTTTGGCTCGATTGCTGGTTGCAGGACTGAATCAATCCACTTTCATTTGTTTTGTATGGAATAAATATTTTATTCATGTTTTAATGTTCAAGTTTTCAATTCTATTGTCTCTTCTGTTGCTCCTATGACATTATTTAGAACACCCATCTTTAGCATATGTATGTACACTCCTTGTAACGCCAGCTTACACTACTGGTTAGCACACACTTCTGGTTAGCACACACTCCTGGTTAGCACACACTCTTGGCTAGCGCACACTTCTGGTTAGTACACACTCCTGGTTAGCACACACTCCAGGTTAGTACACACTCCTGGTTAGTACACACTCCTGGTTAGTACACACTCCTGGTTAGTACACACTCTTGGTTAGCACACACTCCTAGTTAGTACATACTCCTGGTTAGCACACACTCCTGGTTAGCACACACTCCTGGTTAGCACACACTCCTAGTTAGCACACACTCCTAGTTAGTACATACTCCTGGTTAGTACATACTCCTGGTTAGTACATACTCCTGGTTAGTACATACTCCTGGTTAGTACATACTCCTGGTTAGCACACACTCCTAGTTAGTACACACTCCTAGTTAGTACACACTCCTGGTTAGTACATACGTACTTCGGTTAGTACACTCCTTGCTGGCTCACAGAACGCTTCACCATACACCACAGCAGGGACCAACTGTGTATAACTGTTTTGCTCTGTGTACATACTCAGGAAGCTACAGATATGCATAATAATATTCGCCTTGTTCCAGTTCCAATTCCTGTTTGGTCACAATGGGACAGTCATTTTGCACTGGGCCTAAAAGTTTCCTACATTGTATCGGAATAGGAAGTGTTCAAATTCTGTTACCATGGTAACACAATTGTAGCATGATTAATGAAGTGTGCTAATTACATATTTCAGCCTTATTCAATACTCCACCTGCTATCACTCGCTTCCCTTCAGACTTTGTAGTGATGAGGTTGCCTGGCAACACAGTCCGTCCCATTAGTGGTGTTACATACTTCCAGTTCATGTTTCCACTTATGTTTTGAGGGTCATCGTATGCATGGCACCTTGACACCTTCATGGATGGCAGCTAGACACCTTCATGGATGGCAGCTAGACACCTTCATGGATGGCAGCTATATAGACACCTTCATGGATGGCAGCTAGACACTCACATGGATGGCAGCTAGACACCTTCATGGATGGTGGCTAGACACCCACATGGATGGTGGCTAGACACTCACATGGATGGCAGCTAGACACCTTCATGGATAGTGGCTAGACACTCACATGGATGGTGGCTAGACACCCATATGGATGGCGGCTAGACACCCATATGGATGGCGGCTAGACACACATATGGATGGTGGCTAGACACCCACATGGATGGAAGCTAGACACTTACTCCATTATATTCGTACATGCGTACACACATGTTTTGTATTTCTCTTACATAATGAGTTTAACTGATAGTGGTTAAAAGATGATGTAATTATCATGTTGATGTGATAAAGATCATGCTGATTACACACAATTCAGTATGTACATTTGTACATGAGAAATTGATCACGAACTGTTACCTCCGTAGGTACGTAAGTGTCTGGTCTAAGGGTATTCCACTCAAAGTACTAAAGACTGTACAGAAGCCCATTCTATTCTGCCATTCGGCCTATTCTGCCATTCGGCCTATTCTGCTATTTTGTATTGGCGTCATCCCCACATGTGGAGTACTTCCATACTCTGTAATGTACATACATACTATGTCCGTGCATACGTTTGTCAGATCGGACTGGTTGTTTGTATTGATAAGTATGTGTGTCTGGGATTTATTGTCAATTTAAGCATTTTTTTAAAAAAAATTAGAAGTTTGTCCCACTGGGTGGCTCCTCTGTACACAAACCAACATATCACATACATGTGTACCATACAATTGTCTGTGATCACACATCGTTCTGGTTCTGATTTCAGTTTTCTTGTTCCATTTTCTTTTTTTCCAGCTGGTAAACATTGGATCTCAGTATTCTTACAGTAGTGAAGATCAAGCTGAATTTCTAGTGGTTGTCTCGCGAGAATTTGATGTTCCCGCTGAGAAGGAGGGAGACAATAGCGGCAAAGAGAGAGTTAGTGATTAGTATATTGTGTGCCTATGCACGTATGTACAATGTACCATATATACACTTTAATGTTTGCGGGGTGAAACTTTTGCGGATCTTGGCTTTTAGCGATTTTAGCGTTTTTATATTCGTGGACGGCCATGTTTTGCTATTGCATAAGAGCCTAATCCAAATTTTCACAGGTGTATAGTTTTGCCAGTGGCTGAAAATCCGCAACTACTGCAAAAGTTTAGTTGTGCAAAAAGTAAAGCATATACGGCGGGATAACCTCTGAATAAAGGACACTTTGGGGAATCAGCTACTTTTGTCCTTTGTAGGGAGGTAGTCCTTTTTGAAGGCACAAAATGTATTGAAACTTTAGGGAGGAAACGCTTGGTACATCTATATGTCCTTTATAGAGAGGTTTTTTGTCTTGTATTAACCTCTATACCCTTTTACATATGTAGTATTTAATATTGCCATGTTTTATAATTATATGTGTACTTGCATGTGTGTAAAGGAAGTGAAACGGGAAGTCCTATTATGTGTGTGTGTGTGTGTGTGTGTGTGTGTGTGTGTGTGTGTGTGTGTATGTGTGTGCATATTATTATTATGTTCTCCCTTTCCACTGCTGCAGTCTTTAAGAAAGAAGGGGATCGTCTGATAATCTGCCTCACATTTTGTCAATGATTTTCCCTTGCTTGCTTGCTTCTTAGCTTCGTTATGCTCCTTGACCTGTAAAGCTGGTTTTCATCCTTTTTTCCGTATTATTACATCTTTAGGAGTGCATTTTTGCGTGATTTGCATGCTAAATTTGTTTGTGTGCTGCCTGCCTGCATGTGTTTTGACTTTATTGATATAGGATTCAATTTTGGATATACATGATGAGCGGCAAATGTAGTACACACAGTATATGCAGTCAAACTCTGTTAGTAAGTACCTGGGTTAGTGAGTGCTCCTGGTTAGGAAGTACCTGCGTTAGTGAGTACATATACTCCTGGATAGTAAGTACTCGTTGCTCTGTCCCTACCCCATGCAATACCAGTGAAAGCACCTTATATGTACCTCTGATCGATGGATATATACGTACCTATATTTTGCCTTCCTGTTAGGGCAATACTTATACTATAATACCCTACAAGTATGCATGCATCGTTTGTTTAGGCAATTGCATGGGGTGCATGCATGCATGCAATAGAAAGATATAATTATAGTGTGTAAAGAACATTGCCTACATATGCATGCATGCAGTATATTTAAAAATAATATAATAATATAATAATATGCTGCTATGTACACAATCTGTATAAGTAAAATTAATTATTTATCGACAGTAAAATTATACGTATATATATATATATATATATATATACATACATATGTACATATCTGATTTCTCAAATTATAACTATATTATATATTTGTACTTGACATATGGGCATCCCAATACAAGCTGTGTGCAAACATGCGTATAGTATGTACAGGGAAATTGAAACAGAACTCACCAAACAGTACATTTTTAATGATAAAAGAAGTATAAATTTAAAATATTCCCAAATATGAAATGTACGTATTATGTTGAATCATTGAGAATATATACAAAGTTCTGATCAATAGCTTTAAATTTGCATACATACATATATACAGTACATATAAATGTTGACACGTCAACCCATGCATATATAAGTGGTTGATTGTTTGCAACTCATGGTATCCCAGCACTGAGACATGGTATGTTAAACATTACTTTTTCATGTGGCCACTGCATGCACTTGCATGTGGATGAAGAGGATGGATCGATCAGAAGCGGATTTATCTTCTTCAATAACTCGGCAGACTGTACGTGACATCTTTAAATGTCGTCCAAATTGCAGGCATATATGGTTGCTGTTTCGTCAACTCAACAGCTTGGCCCTATGATATATTAACAAAACCATGTGAACACATCGGGATATTGTAACATTAGAGGCCGGGTAGCTATTGCCATGACCAACATGAAGGACGGAGTAAAATGTGGAAGACAGATTGGTTGAAGATGACTCTAAGACTTATAGGATAGCTGAGCCTGGTTGTGATAGTCTGGCTTTGCCGACCCAATCTCGCTCGGCCATTTTTGGGAATGTCAACGCCAGACTAGGTCGTGGTATGGAGAGCATTCCTGATGAGTAGATTCACACATGCAAGACAAAGCTGATGCTATATTCTGCATGTACTTAGTCTACATCTTGCCCAAACATACCCCATGCTGTAGACAGAGCAAACTCTGGGATTTTACAAGCTATACTCAGATGCAGTACTTGCAGCAGTAGTGAATAGTGATAAGATGTAAGTAATAACAATCGAATGTCAAATATACATATAAACATCTATGCAAGTGTAATGTAGCTATGTCAGAATAAACAAGTCCAGAACACACACACACATGTATGCACAAAATTTAATGGTAAAATCATGTCTTCGTGCATCACAGAGTATTCCTGAGGATCACTCAAGTCTACATAGACAGACTATCCACATGTGGTAGACGGACCGCTCACTTTACAATCAGACCGTGCACCAAAACTTGCCCTATTCTAGTACGCCCCTAAAGAACAGTCATTGATTTATCCTTCAGCTAGTGAACAATCTTGCCTTGCATGGAGTCAATAGGAATCGTCATTAGACATGGTGACAAGACAAGTACGTACTCTCAGGGACTATCAACAACCTCATGACCTGCCTTTCTTCTCCAAAACGCACGACACACATGCACACAAACATGCACATAACAAACACACACACACACACACACACACACACACACACACACACACACACACACACACACACATGCACCGTCCGTGTAAACATGGGGAAATCCGCGGTTTTCGTGGATCACAGAGTATTTCCTGAGGACCACTCAATGTCTAGACAGACCATGTACATGTAGTAGACGGACCAATCACTTTACATTCAGACCGTGCACTGAATTATATTCTAGTACGCCACTACTGCACAGAGCGAGGCACAGATCTAGAGTCAATCTATTAGATACTTCAGGCTGGCTGTAGCCTTCTTGAACAAAAGCTAGTGGCTTCCTTACTTTAAATTTGAGCTTTATGATGATACCTTGCCTTTGACTACAAGGAAAATTGTCACAAGATACGATGATTAGACAAGCGCGCGCGTTCCTTCAAAGACCGTCGATAGTCTGACCTGCCCTTCTCCGAAATAGACTACAGAGGCAGACTTTCGGTTGAGTTTCCCCAGCAAGTGTCGAAAAAGATGTCCATCTTTCGACGGACAGCCAGAGAAGGTCCCACGGAAGCGTCTAAGCACACCGTACTGGCGCTAGAAACTTCCTTAATTCGCGCCTGTACGCAGTGGCTCACGTGCAAATCTATGCACAAGTATATGTGCTCCATACTTGGGTATAGGGACTATGGAAATAGGCTAACTATAAATAGCACTTTTAATAATATATTTTCAGAAGGTCCCGGTGGCATAATGGTTAGCCCCGTGACTAGGTATTAGAGCTGAGGTGCAAGGCTTAGGTTCGAATCACGTTCCGGCACTTTTTCGGATTTTCTTTCTGAAAAAAAAATTGTTCCTCAGTGGTCAGTCGCATTACCCCTGTACAAAGAATCGTATGGGGGGAGCTTTGGGTCTCGCGGCTGGTCTCCCACCTAATACTGATCATGTCTTCTCGAGATACAAGAGAATGAGTACCATACTCTAGGGTTCTCCTGAACTGGGACCTCAATTGGGTGGACTTTCTATTTTTTTTTTTTTTTCACAGAATGATTTTAACATAATACTATTACTCAAATAGAGCTTTTTAATTGAACATGTTGACAGTAACTATACTTTGTTTACAGGTCTTCAAATTTCCCCACGGATCCAGAGAACACTTCTGCGGGTACAAAAACGTGCATCAAGTGTGTACCGAAAACAGAATTTCCCTAATAATTGAAATGACCTGCCTGTGTTGTTACAACCAACAAATGCAACATACACACAAGAAAACATAACTTTTATACATAATTCAAATGACAGTATAATTGTACTAAAATGAATGTAATACAAAACAGGTATCGTAAATATAGATACAGGGTAACGGTGGCTATAATTTCTATACATATGTTCTGACCACCGGGATAAGATGTGCAAGGCACAACTGGTACACACACACACACACACACACACACACACACACACACACACACACACACACACACACACACACACTCACATATACACACACACGCGCACACACACACACACACACACACACACACACACACACACATGCAAAGACACACAACAACTAAACCAGGACAATTCTATACACAAAAACACACAGTGACAAGAAATAATTATACCGACATTAGGTTGATTCTGTACAGGTTTAAGACACTCTATGACATATTTATTGGGTCAATATCAAATAAATCCATTAGTCCCTCTGTCTCGCTGTGCAGAACGGGAAGGTAGGAAGCAGAACTGTTATCGTTCTCAGGTACCAGTTGGAGTAGCGCCTCCATGTCACCAAGCGGCTCTCTGCTTGGGCTCCACAGAGGTAGCTCTCCTCCGATGTGGTTCTGGATGCCCTGAGGGGGCGGAGACTCCCCATAACTGGCAGTCGATGCCAACGAAATGTCAAGATCCGGCTTTTTCACCTTACTAGGACTCTTCACCTCCTTCTGCCCGATAAGCTGTGGAGTTTGACTGTTGCTAGTGGATGCCTTCCCATCCTCCTCCTGCACAGCTTGTTCATTCGGACAGACAAAAACGTCTATGGGCTGACCTGTGCTTTTGAGGTTCATCTGACAGCCCTAGAGCAGCAGAGGGGGAAGACAAAGAGAAATACCTACAGTCAGTGATGCTGTTGCAATTTTCGACATGGGTGAAAAGGATGTGCTATGGGGGTGGTAGGGATGGACAATATTTGAGAGGTTTAACACTACGTAAAATGCTTTGTAATAAACTTACTACATTTTGTGCGGAAAATTAGAACGTTCTTAGTAACACTTTCAATGTATCAAAGTATCTTATTACATTCTTGCTCTATATTATAAGCCTCGTGGTGACACTCTCTCTGTCGCTCCTTTAACTGCTGCTCTTCAGCCTGGCATTCCATTTCTGGTAGTAAAAGAACATTGTCACGGTCTAGATCGCCCTCAGAATTGCCAAAAAACTCGCAAAAATCTTCGTCCTCATTCTGTATCACCATAACATTACGTATGTAGTATTTGATGTAGCTAAAAATGAAAAACATACATTTTAAATGTACCTATCAGCTTACTACAGTCAAACCTCGTTAGTGAGTACACCTGGGGACCCTCCAAATTGCTACTCACTATCAGTAGTACTTGCTAACCATATAGATTGGTATTATGGATTATAAGTTGGGATATCTTATCCTTGTACTTCCTAACCAGATATTACTCATTAACAGTGTTCTTACTAACGAGGTTCTACTGTACTTTGCATTTAAACACTATGCGAAACCTGTCTATTAGTTTTAACCAGCCACGATTATTGTCAACAAAATTCACAATTAACACGATAATTGCAGAGCACTGGAAGCTCAAAGTATATGTGTACATGACACAAACCTCTTAAAATCTGGGAACACCTAACCAAATATCATGCTGACAACTGAACTGGTAATAGGTAGTAAACGGACACACCGTATATCTAAAAGACCATCACCATCAAACTACGTAGGTTGAATTGTCTTCTAAAATGCGACAAAAAGATGTAAATTCTAAGGTTTCATCATATATTCTTTAAGTTTCATCACTAATCTTTGTGGACGACCACTTCACTACTTTCCTTCCCGGAAACAAGCAATAGCGAAGTGGTCATGCTCATTTTTGGGTTCCCTTACACAGCAAAGAATAGTTGTGACTGTAAAGCTGGGCATACACTGGGCGACATGTTGCTCAGTGTATGTTGAAAGGTTGCTTGTTGCCAAGAGTAAGCAACATGTTGCCAGCAAACGAAAAATACTCCAATCTCTGGCAACATGTTGCTCAAAACATCAAAGGTTAGGTAGGAGATGGTCAGCTGCAAAAGAGCACGAGTGTCAGAATGGCAATGATTAGTAAAGCAGATCTCATCAAGCACTTATTCTCATTCTTCGAAGCCTATCCACTGTTATTTTATTATAATAAAAGTAGGCCGATTTTTTTGTTGCTCAGTGTATGTTGAAAGGTTGCTTGTTGCCGAGAGCGAGCAACATGTTGCCAGCAAACGAAAAATGCTCCATTCTCTGGTAACATGTTGACCAAAACATCAAAGGTTACCTAGGAGATGGTCAGCTGCAAAAGAGCATGAGTGTCAGAATGGCAATGATTAGTAAAGCAGATCTCATCAAGCACTTATTCTCATTGTTTGAAGCCTATCCACTGTTATTATAATATAATATAAGCTGGCCAATTACAGTTTACTGACGCACACTGCGACTGACTGCGGCCGACTGTTCATGATCGTCCACTGTAGTATCTGGAAAGAGATCGTAGTTTTTTTCACTTTTACTTGCAAAATGGCAAATTTCGAAAATAGCCTACGGTACACAGTACTCCTCCACATGAAGGCTGCCTCATGGATCCAGCAAGCACTAGCTGCCACATACAGAATCACCACTACATTCAACAGTTTCAGCAAAAGGAACAAGTTCAGTCAACTAGAAATACAGAGCTGTAAAATATATGTATTCGCCTAAAAACTTCAAAACTCGGCACCTGTAGCGAAATTGCCAAATAAAAACCCACACCAAAATTCACCTTTATTGTATCATAGATACTCTGATTTTACACTAGTACAGACAATAGCACTCAGTTTTAGAAGGAGATGAATCAAAACAAAGGAATCAGACCACAGTCCAACCCAACTCTCTCCACAAAACTACAAATTGTGATCAGCTGACACCACAGCTGAGCCCAATCACTACAGAACTGTGATGTCACTCCTACTTCTACTCAAACCCACCCACCCATGAACACTTGAGAGGCTATCCACACAACCACAAGAGGAGGAGCGTAATGATATTCATTATCGTAACACACCATGAATACAATTAGCACAACATAGCAGGGATTCTGCAGACTGCACCCATTCTCCTAATTCAGGCGAAACAGATCACGCTTATGCTCTTCAATATTCTGGCCTGCTAGGACGGCATATATACCCCCCCCCCCCCCACACACACACATGTGGTATGGTCAGTCGTAGCAGGCTTCAACTGGCTCTTCAATGGAGCAAAAGTAGAAAATCAGGGTATCCTTATTTAGACTGGGGAGCTTTTGGCCAGAACAACCTACTATAATAAGCCACAGCGCATCTTTAGCCCCTGAAATGAGGACATCTCTATAATCCTTCTGGTCCCAAAGTGTCCAGAATAGAGGGGTTTCACTATATATCAGTCAAATACTATGATCCCCTCCGAGTGTTGGGTCACCTAGGTTTCACTACCAACTTTAGTGGAACACCAATGCTGAGATCACCCATCACACACAGAATGCACACTGAGATCAACAGACAAGAAGCTCCACGTGCTGTAGATAGGTACAGATACGTATCGTATGTAAGTACAGGTATGTATGTAGGTACAAATGAAGTCAGCAATAAATCTCAAAATACACACGTACGTACGTACATACATGCTACATACTGTACTGTACAGTAGTTCAGATATAAGTTTTGCATGCAAACGATACTGCACTAAAACTCCCCTACTCCTACCATGAAATGCAAATAGAGAATAAGTATCCATCCTACAATCCTCCCAGCAAAACACCTTAGCGGTGAGGAGTGTTTGATAAGTGCTCATTCACAGCACAGTGGTGAGGAGTGTCTGATAAGTGCTCATTCACAGCACAGTGGTGAGGAGTGTCTGATAAGTGCTCATTCACAGCACAGTGGTCATGAGTGTCTGATAAGTGCTCATTTATAGCACAGTGGTGAGGGAGAGTGCAATAGGTGCTCATTCACAGCACGGTGGTAAGGAAAGTGATAGGAATTCAATCACAGCATAGTGGTGAGGAGTGTTTGATAAGTGCTCATTCACAGCACAGTGGTAAGGAGTGTCTCATACGTACAGGTGCTCAATCACAGCACAGTGGCCATGAGTGTCTGATAAGTGCTTATTCACAGCATAGTGGTGAGGGAGAGTGCGATAGGTGCTCATTCACAGCACGGTTGTAAGGAAAGTGATAGGAATTCAATCACAGCATAGTGGTGAGGAGTGTCTCATACATATGTACATAGGTGCTCATTCACAGCATAGTGGTGAGGAGTGTCTCATACATATGTACATAGGTGCTCATTCACAGCATAGTGGTGAGGAGTGTCTCATACATATGTACATAGGTGCTCATTCACAGCATAGTGGTGAAGAGTTTCTGATAGGTGCTCAGACAGACCAGGTAAAGCCCCACACAAATCCTGGTTTATCTGTGGATTACTTCAGAGTTTGGCTATCAATTCACGTAACTCAGCATGTTCGCTGGGCATCCTCAAAGGATGATGGCCAGGTTGAGAATCAAGTGCTGATTGATATTAGCCATACCACATCCACACACCATGCAACCACAAACAAACATCACTGTGTACCAACAGGTAGGGATAATTTGTGAAATCTTGACTGATGTAAAATGGGTTGGGAAGACACATACATACGTATGCCCAGGAGCAGAGTGTTTAGGTCTTGCCAAGGAAGTACTTTCCAGAGCTACCACTATGCACATGCATGCATGCACATACGCACATACATGAACAGTGAAACTTGCTCAGTTGGTTTCGTTCATAATCTCAGATAGCAAGCACTCCTCATTCTGTCCCTGTGTATACCTCATGTACATAAACCAACCCTGATAGTATGTACCTGGTTTAGTACATACACCTAGGATAGTAAGTACTCCTCATTCTGTCCCTGTGTATACCTCATGTACATAAACCAACCCTGATAGTATGTACCTGGTTTAGTACATACACCTAGGATAGTAAGTACTCCTCATTCTGTCCCTGTGTATACCTCATGTACATAAACCAACCCTGATAGCAAGTACGCATCTTTGATAAAAAGTACTGATTTTGTGTCCCCTTCAAGGTACATACCTACTAAGTAAGTTCCACTGTACATGCACCTGGTATTCTGCATTGAACAATAATTACACTACAATGTCAGTGTCCTCCCTAGGTACTGTACAGTACATACGTAAGTACGTATGTACGAATCTCCAGGTATGTTGATTTAACTTACATACGTACATACCTATGTACACACATGTATTGTCCTAACAAATTATATGCAGCTACGTACATACGTACATAGGCAGTGTTAGAAACAAGGAGCAAGTGGTGGACGGACAATTGTCCTAGCATCATAATTTTGGCTCAGACAATTTGCTTTGTTTGGACATATTTTTGAATATGTACATATGTATGTGCCACAGTGGATGTGCCACAGCAGATGTGCCACAGCAGATGTGCCACAGTACATGTGCCACAGTGGATGTGCCACAGTAGATGTGCCACAGTAGATGTGCCTCAGTAGATGTGCCACAGTAGATGTACCACAGCAGATGTGCCACAGCAGATGTGCCACAGCAGATGTGCCACAGCAGATGTGCCACAGCAGTTGTGCCACAGTAGATGTGCCACAGCAGATGTGCCACAGTAGATGTGCCACAGTAGATGTGCCACAGCAGATGTGCCACAGTAGATGTGCCACAGTAGATGTGCCACAGTGGATGTGCCACAGTGGATGTGCCACAGCAGATGTGCCACAGCAGATGTGCCACAGTAGATGTGCCACAGTAGATGTGCCACAGTAGATGTGCCACAGTAGATGTGCCACAGTAGATGTGCCACAGTAGATGTGCCATAGCAGATGTGCCACAGTAGATGTGCCACAGTAGATGTGCCACAGTAGATGTGCCACAGCAGATGTGCATCAACAAAATTAAACAATGAAGTAGACATTAGGTAGTGCTCAGCCAAATGTCTGACCCAAACCTTTCCGGGTTGGACAAAATGCCAAAATGATCGGACAATGTCTGAATGCTGACCACTATTTCTAACACTGCGTAGGATATTGAAACTGCATGTAAGGGCCACTCAAGGGACCAAATGATTGCAGACTTTGTAGACAGGTAGTCACTATACAGGTATGTATGTGAGGATCAATGAGATGGCCTAGGGAACAGTGATGAATCCCAAAGGGCAAGTGGTCTTTGTATACAGGTGGTATGTATTTATGGCAGAGTCCATTATTACTAAACAATGCTGGACAGTGTACTAGTTGTGAAAAAAAATGACAGAAAGCACAAACATGACCACTAACCACAATCAATGAAGGATCCGGTACCTCCAACTTTGTCTCCGGAGGAGCTTTAACAACCAGTACAGTCTGTCCCGTAAACATGTCAATTTGCTGAATGTCCCGGTAAGTAACATATGCCAACCTTTACCAAGTCAAGGTACAAAAATACTGTACACACACATACAGTGGGTACATACATACATGTACGTATGTACATACATACGTATGTACGTACATACATACGTATGTACGTACATACGCATGTACATACAAGTACACAACACCTACAAACGTACGTACATGGATAAGGCAGTATGTGTGGACAAAAACAAGTACGTACGAACGTGTGTATGCATTTGCAATACATACGTATGTACGTACATACAAAAAATTTGTATTGATGCAGGTGTGTGCATAAGTGTTCAGCAAGAGTAGGCCAGAAAACACTTGCTGAACACTTATGAACACACGAAGAAAGAAATATGAAGAGAGCTTGTCAGGCACTGTTGGAGGATACTGTTTGTTGGTGTCGTCCTCCGTTAACAGTTGAAGCTCCATCTTACACCTTCGTAGTAAGTCGTCTAGTACCATCTCCTCGTCCTGTTTTGTTGTTAGGGTGTTTTTCACTTCTCGTAGTCGTGTCATACCACTTTGGTCGTTTGCTCTGCAAAGTAAAGCAGACAGCAGATAAGGTATGTAAGTGTAACTAATATAATCTTTCAAATATCAGTGAAAGAACAAATGGTTCTACTGTTCAAACTGCAGCCTTTTTAAGAAATTTCTGCACTGTCACAGATATACATACATACGTACATATGTAGTTAAATGTGGCCATGTGAACTTATACCTGTCTTTCAATACGTAGTCCCAGAGAGAATAAACAACAAAATGAACATAGTGAGATCTCGTGCATCTGCACCTCAGATATCCAGTTCCCTCTCCATCCGCATTAGTTATTTTATTAGAAAAGATCTGCAATAGTCCTACTGCACACTATACTACTGTTCCTTCATTTATCCAGTTCCCTCACTTTATCTGCAATTTCATCCAGAACATACGTATGTATGTGTGCAGATAAGCGAGGTCTGACAATACAAACTATACATACTATACATACGTACGTACATACGTACACATGTATGCCAGTGTAACTATAGACAAATCTCAACGCAGAAGAATAGATCAGTTTAGCCTGCAGCTTTCCATATACGTACGAACATCTTGCAATACACAGATATGTATGATGCATGTACATGTATAGGAATAAAGCCAGTATGTATGTATGTACCAGTGTTCTCCACAGGGATAATTTCAGGCAAGTTGAATATGTACATACGTATGTACGCACATACGTACATGCATATGTACATAGTCATATGCATACATATACATGCAATGCATCACAAATTGCTTACAGTTTCAGTTTTGGGCACTAGCACAATTTGTACTGAACATGGATTTTGAATAATCTATGAATGCATACATGTTTTCCTACAAATAGTATTAAATTTTAGAAAAGAAGACACGTTGGACCGACATCCCTTAAGATACCTGGGGAGAACACTGCGTATGTACATACAGTACGCCTTTGCACTGTACCATGCTACATACAAATTAGGAGAGATTCTTGTTGTGGTACTGAAACCTGCAAACACACTTACGTGTAGCCATTGAAATACCATTATTGTGACTTTCATTGGTCAAAGTTTTAAACAGTGTACAGAAAACACACACACACACACACACACACACACACACACACACCAGGACACACGCATACATACATCCGCACCACTCATATGTACGTACACTCATTAAGTCAAGCAAACAAGGTAAGTGGGAATAAAGGCGGTACCCTCATGTACTCAGTCATCACAGCTTGCATTACCCTAGCTTTGTGTGCAATAACTATACATAATTTACAACTAATGGAATTCATCCCGGAGTTGCCTAGTAACAGATGCCAATATTCATAGAGAAAAACAGGCATGCTCAGGCTCGCTCATAAACAGAAACTACTGCGTCAACAGCAGTAGTTGACACAAGTGCATACTCCTACATACAAAACAAGTGTTTATTAGTGATCCCACACAAAGGACCCTCTGCAACATTTTCTCCTTGGACACAAGGACACTCAACTAATCCGCCACAGAAACGAGGACAACACACATGCTACAATCTCACAGTTCAATCATGTACGTAACTGGCTAGAATGATGCCAATGGCAAAGGTACATACGTACGTACATACATACGCATTATACAATAGAATCTGTAGTGGGGTCAGTCACTTGTATAGATCAGTCAGCTACACACACACACACACACACACACACACACACACACACACACACACACACACACACACACATACACACACACACACACACACACACACGCATCACATCACAAACGCCCAAAATAGCAGTTTATGGTTGTGTAAAACTACCACTGGAATACAGTCAACCTCATAATGTACACACGTACAGTAGCTGTATTCAAACTGCAAGCCAAGTCCCAGTGAATGTCAGAATATGTACATGTATGTCTGTTCCACATGTGATACAGACATACGTATGTACGTACATACAGTACATATACGTAAATACGTACATAATATCCAAAATTTTAATATACAGTATACATAGCAATGAAAGGACGAGCCAGGGAGTGTGATTTCCTTGAGACATTGTATTGCAGAGGAAGGTCTTGTGAGAACCAACGTGAAGTACATTCTCATGATCGCCAAATGCGAATAGGTAGTTAGCGGTGTGTACTCATGGGAGCTCGAATCTTTATTTTAGCAAGCAAAATGTCTACTTGTACTGCAACTGGTGGTCAAAAATAGACACCAGCTAGTCACTGTACATAGGACCTGGGTTACAAGAAGTCGGCTGGATGACTACTTGGTCATCCTACAAGTGGTTGCTCGGTGAGAGGCAGACTACATTACATTACATTACATGATTATTACACACATAGACCCACAAAGACCAAATTTACAGTGAAGCTCTGAACACCCGAAACTCTGGACACCTGTACAAACTGGACATTAGGTTATATGGCCCCAAATTCTCATACACATATGAATGACATAGTGAGGCAACCCTGGAAAATCAAGACAGCTCTGTAATCAGGACACTCTTGGTGGTCCCCAAGGTGTCTGCATTATACAGGTTCCACTGTACATACGTACGTACTACATAAAGGTACATGTAACATGGTATACCAGCATGTGGGAGCATAAGCCACCACTGTAAGCATAAGAATGCAATTTCACTCAGACTGAAATAATACATACTATACTACCAGAATGTAGAGATGAAAAAGTTGACCATTCAATCATAAATAACATATGAATGCATACATATGTATGCATGTACATATGTACAAGCAGTAGTCTATCAGTGCTGATGCACTGATACACCAGAAGTCAGATGTTAGATAAACGTATGGTAAGATTTACATAATAGCAAGGGACCCAATGCTGCACGCTCAGAACATCATTGCAGAAAAACAAGTATTCACGAAACAAATTATGTACATACGCATACAGATATTGAGCAAATGTCCACTCACTTCCATCGAATGTGGTTTTTCGATGATTTCGCTATCAGTCCAACACCTTCCAGTACATTAGTAATGTCGTAAATTCGCCGTTTTTGAACCTGTAGCTTCCCTGCCACTTCGTTGAGATCGAGATCACCATTGGGTGCGTTCTCCATCAAATTACAGAAGCGCTTCGTTAAGCTGCCCAAAGATGTCTCATTCCTATCCTTTGCAAATCTCGGAGAGTCTTCTGCATAGTGACAAAAAGAGCAATGATTTACGCACTAGATCACAGTATGCATGCACATACACAACAGCACTCGTCAGTGCATCAGTCTAATCACTTGTTTATACAATTACAACATGCCTCTTCCAGCATAGTACGTATGTACATACACAAATGCCTGACTATATACATAAATACATACATTCATACACACAAAGATACATGTATACATACTACCACACACATCAATATAATGATTATAAATTGAGTGCGATACATGTGTAAATACATATGTATGTATATCCCTACTAATCTATGGACAAAAACTTGCAATATTACATCTGTGACACACACACACACACACACACACACACACACACACACACACACAATATTTGGCAGACACATTCTTGTTTCAATTGGTGACAAACACATAATATGTAGGTACACATGTGCTTCAGTGAATTCAGAATGGTGCCAGTCACAAAGCAGGCCACCACCCCACACCAGGCAGTACCTGAGTTTTCCTCTTACAGAACCACTTAATTCACAAAAACATGTGACTTGTGATACTAGTGTCCATTTAAACCAGTCTATGCACGGCTGGTGATGAGCACATGATTCACACACCATACGCAATAACTCAAAACCAGTTAATGACTTACACATAAGCAACTATGTACATACAAATGTATGTGGGACAATATCACCAAGCTTTTTCTGCAAAAAGCTCCAGTTCACATTGCTGCAATACTGCAGCCTAACTTCTATAGTCAAGATCAAAGTGCATGTATTGTATAAGTGAGTAGCAACACTTTACGACATGTAAGCATGTACTCAATTCATGGGCGAACACGCACGCACGCATGCACACACACACGCACGCACGCATACACACTGCAACAAAATGATGCTCAATAGAAACACATAAGGCTGTTGTTTTCTCAAGTCAGAAAGACCTGACAGCACCATGGTCAAGTACACAGAACAACATTGCATTGACAAAGACACCAATGACTCACGAACAGCTGGACTTGCTTTGGATATACGTACATACATGCAGACAATTACACACTTGTACATATGTGTCATCACTTCATACGTATGTAGGTGACATGCAGTCTTGTCAAAATAATCAGTCATACATGGAACACCACATTATCAATTGAAACCACGCATTTATAACAACCACGGTAATTGGGACAACAAATAATGGTGACCACTAAAGACAAGAACTTATTTTCAGTATTGGCCATTTTCAAGCCTTACATGCTTGTACCCTACCCAGACCAACAGTAGGACTCAAAGGAAAACTCCTACCTCTGTTACAATGCATGCATGCAACTACAAGCACGGCTGCCATCACAAATACAGCAATATACCCTCAAAGGAAGTTGTTCGCTTTCTTGGTCTTTTAGGGGTCTCATCACCATTCATCAGACACTCCGCATCCATGTTCAGCTGCCTCTTTACCGAGCTCATCTACAGAAATAACAATGAACATGAGATGAAAAGAACAGCCTCCTGGAAAAACGTTAGGCAGTCCAGCACAACACAAGTTGGGTTGGTGCACAATAGTTGCACGTTTGTACATGTGCACACTCGACGGTGCCTCACGAGTACTGACCGTCGCTCCTGAACCTGAACACCCAGGAGTCCCTTCGGGTGCTGTTGGCGAAAGTGTGCGGCTTTGTACCGACGAATCTTGGGACGAATGGAAAACTGACGTTAAATCTCGAGAAAAACTGACTGATCGGGAACTATTAGATGAGATATTCTCTTCGGAGTCTTGCAACATCATCCAAACGGTTTATCCCAAGGGGTGGTCGGCTTTGCCGTGCTGTTCCCAGCTGACGGCTGATTGGTGGATAGGGAAGTGACCACAAGCCTTCAAGAAAACAACTGATTTTGACGTTTTCCTGGCCGGCAAACAAAATAATGTGATACAATGTGGTCGGCTACAGTCTCGTATGTTGGATGGCTGACGTTTCAACTGCTTTCTTTGGTCCGGATACGGCTCTCAAAGATGACCTTCGGCTGACTCTACACAAGAACGACCAATCGATACGGCAATAACGCGCCAAATTATTCCCGCGCCAGATTCAGACGCTTACGATTTTGAGTGAAACCCTCAGGAAATTAAAGAGGCGTCATCACAGATATGTCTATAAATGGCTACCAGACTGAGATGTCGACCTCTGCAAGTTAGGTCGGCTAGTACCGAAATTTCGAATAGCAAACGACTCCTTTACATCTCTGAAAAGCTGCAACATTCATGTGGCGAAGAAGTGAGTGTTATTTACTGCACGGCTCTCTTTTAATCCACCCATTGCACCGATTATTTCTGCATTCGTCAAGGTTAGAGTGTATGGCCAGTGCGTGTCCTCAAAGAAAAATCTTACTAAGGATGACTGCTTGAAAGAGTTTCTTGCATTGAAGCAATGTATCGGGAATGGGTGAGTGTTCAAGATCTGTATGCTTCTTCTGTTTTTTTTTGTTTGTTTGTTTCTGTCGGATTGCAACTATCTTAATGTGAAATTTATCGCAAGACAAGATATGTTTCAAGCCCAAGGGTAAAAATCAGTATGAATTTAAGTTCTGTTAATCAGATAGGGTAAGGTGGGGTAACTTGGAACAGGTGGGTAACTTGGAACAGCCAAGTAAAAGCAGTGTCAGCAGTAAGCTACAGGTACAATTCTTGGTCAGTAATGGCTCCATGAACTGGGCATTCAGCAGTAGCAAGTATGGCTGGACAGCTTACTCATAGCAAAAGATACAGGCCCTGTTCCAAGTTACCCATGCGTTCCAAGTTACCCCTCTTTACCCTACTCCTTTGAGTTTCCCATTAAAGGGGTTCCACTGGATATGCACTCGTATCTCATTTCATCCCTCTTTTAGTGAAGCCAGGCTGTATTTATGTCCATGTGCAGATTGCTTTGGGATACGGGGATGTCAGAGGCAGGATTGTGATGATGCGTGCACCGAGGCGTACACATTGTTTTTATCCTTCTACATGTTTACTTAGTGTAGCATGTTAGAGATTTATATGAGCATATCTCTATATACGTACATACGCTGAGCCTCTCTAACCTCTCAACCGACACCAAATATTAGCACACAGTCACATGTACCTTTTCAACACAATACCACCTCACCAATCTGACAGCCTTCTAATCCGACCTTATTTTCAAGTCCCAGTGGACGACGGATTAGAGAGGTTTCACTCTGTGTGTACCCAGGGTATGTAAGTACAGCGAACCTCTCTAATCCGACACCTCTCTAATCCGACACCTCTCTAATCTGACACCTCTCTAATCTGACACCTCTCTAATCCGACACCTCTCTAATCTGACACCTCTCTAATCCACTAATCCGACACCTCTCTAAACTGACATTCTCTCTAATTTGATCATCTTCTGAAGTACAGTCACCATGTTAAAGTATGGCAAGAGTCCTTCTGTAATCCAACAACCTCCTAATCCAACATTGCCGATCCCCATCGAGTGTCAGAGAGAGAGGTTTCACAGTTTTATTTCAGATGTAGTGAAACCTCTCTAATCCGACATTCTCTCCAATTCGATCATCTGATGTGGTACACTCAACATCCATAAATATGGAAAGAGTTACTCCATAATCGGACAACCTCTTAATCTGACACAGTTTCAAGTCCCATTGAGTGTCGGATTAGAGAGGATTCACTGAACAGTGGAACACTCTTGATTGTATATCCTTTGGATCAGAAAAAATATTCCTATGTACTTACGTATATCCAAAATACTCCATTATCTGAAATAACGTGCTGTGAAACCTCCTTCTCTCTGACAATCGATGGGGCTTGAAAATAATGTCGGATTAGGAGGTTGTTGGATTACAGAAGGACTCCTACCATACTTTAACATGATGACTGTACCTCCAGAAGATGGTCAGATCAGAGAGAATGTCGGATTATAGAGGTGTTGAATTACGGAGGTTTTGCTGTATATTGGCTTGTATACTATAGGTATTAGAAACTAAATTCCTTTATCCAGAGTCTTCCTCTAAGTGCTATGCGATTAAGAATGTTACACTGTAGATTGTGGCAGTTCCTTGGTGATGGACATGCAGTGCACAGTGGAACCATCTTCACACGAAACTCAAGGGACTGAGAAAATACACATGCCATCTTATTAGATTTTCTGTTATCAGAACGATTAAGAATGTATGAGCCCTCTCAAGTTGTCATGCATCATTGTGCTCTTCAATGCTTTGTTTTATAGGAAGAATTGAACCAAACTCAGGGACTCTTCAAGAGCTATTTATTTATTCTTAACATTTTTTATGAACATTTCAAGCAAATTTTATGTTGTATTTGCATAGCCCTGTGTGTGTGTGTGTGTGTGTGTGTGTACTGTACGTATCTTTATTTAGTGTTCATGGTCACATGTCAGCCTGAGCTATAGTTGAATCTACAAAAAGATTGCATAACTATACAATTTAACCAATTAATATTAATTAATTGGGGCGAGGCTGAGCGAGCCCCACCCTTGTGTATACGTAGTACAGAGCGTTGGCCGTGTGTATGGTGGACCGCGGTCCATCAACCATGCACTTATAACCACTTGTACATGCTCTGCTACTGATGATGCACACATAAATGCTTGCATGCTCAGGCTTGCCACGTATACGTATAGTGCCTTAATTGCATTTTCACTATAGTGATAATACATTGATGTTATTTAACTATATACTGTGGGCCCTATCTATAGCTGCAAACATGGCTGCTCATACGCATATTATATAATTGAGCTGCATGTGCATGCTGCATATTATATTCATGCATGCATGTATAATAATATATACGTACATTATTGACTACATAATATATCTGGTCATTAGTATAATATAATTCAATAGAAAAATATATGGTCATATACGTAAACACAATACATACGTATGTCACATAATATATAATTGTACACACACAAAAATACCAGTAGTACATGCTTTAATTAATTTGCACAGAAAACAATTTAAAGTACATAAAATGAGGTACAATATACGTACAATATAAGAATTATAGTACATTACTTGGGTTCAATCTCATTTGGTCCATCATCTGCTTCCAGAACAGAAAATGTTACAAGCTTAACTCCGCTATCATGTAGGCCAAGATCAGTAGTGGTTGGCTCCTGTGTGGTTTCGTTCAGTTCACCCTGAGGAGTGGCAAGGTCTTTCTTTGCTTTGAGCTTCTTGCCAAAAGGTCCATGCCTAGACGACATTGAAATGTGTGAATTATGGTGTGTGCGTGCGTGTGTGTGTGTGTGTGTGTGTGTGTGTGTGTGTGTGTGTGTGTGTGTGTGTGTGTGTGTGCGCATGTGTGTGTGTGTGTGTGTGTGCGCGCACATGTGTAGAGTAGTGAGTGTACTCATGTATGCGTCTCATGTATGCATGTGTGCATGAGTAGCAGCACAATCACACGACCACACACATGCCCAAATATTCACCTAATGTAAACAGACAACTCGGTACACACAGCACACTCACCACAGACGATAGATAAACACAACTGCTAGCGCAACAATAGCAACAGCAATAGGAAGATAGTACCAGAAGAGAAGAAAACCGGCCAGACCATTGGCTTGCGAGATGTCCTCTCCAAGTGCCACAGAAACCTCGTTACTCCCGTGAATGTTCAGCACGCCATTTGTGACTGCTACTGATCTGAACAGCAGCATTGTCAGAAGGATGCAAAAGTTGGCAGTCTCCAGCAGATTTTGCCACCAAAATACGTATGGCGCAGCGTACATGTGCACCAGGAATAGGACAAACACCACACAGATGGGGAAAACCTGCCAATAGCAAGAGAAATAGAATAAACACAGATGCACACACATGCACACACACACACACACACATACACACAAACACACACACACACACACACACATTCACACAAACACACACTCACACAAACATGCACACACACACAAAAAACACACACAATGCACACACACACACACACACACACACACACACACACACACACACACACACACACACACACACACACACACACACTCACACACAAACATGCACACACACACAATAAACACACACAATGCACACACACACACACACACACACACACACACACACACACACACACACACACACACACACACACACTCACACAAACATGCACACACACACAATAAACACACACAATGTACACACACACACACACACACACACACACACACACACACACACACACACACATATGCACACACACACACACACACACACACACACACACACACACACACACACACACACACACACACACACACACACACACACACACACACACACACACACACACACACACACACACACACACACACACACACACACACACACACACACACACACACACACACACACACACACACACTTACAGAGACTCCTGGTAAGTAAACTATGAACAAAATGAGCACAAAGCGTCGTAGCAGTTCAAAGGGCCCATACCACTCTAACCCCTCCCTATAGCCGCGGTGAATGGCTCTTAAAAAGTCACCAAACTTCTCAGTGTGCTGCAAATACAGAGGAAGGAAGACATTCAGTACATTGAAGGTACGTACCAAGGAATAAGGAAAAAACACATAGGGGTGCTGCAAGTACTGAAGGAAAAGGAACAACATACTGTACACAGACGCGAATAATTAATATACCACAATTTTCCAGAAGAATTCATTATACTAAAGCATGAGATGCATTATTGGTTGTCACGCCAAAAGGACAATAAGTCAATAAAAATTCTGACTCCAATTGTGGCACACAGTACATACAGTTACATACAGTACATACAGTACACACTGTATATACAGTACATACAGTACATACAGTACATACAGTACATACAGTACACACAGTACCTACAGTATACACAGTACATACAGTACATACATACATACAGTACACACAGTACGTACATACAGTACATACAGTAGTCATATTTGCCACATCCAGTTCACACACGACACTCAGAATAAGGTGAACGTTGAAAGTACAAGGTAAAAACGACTCAAAACTGCTAAATGGGCAACACCAGGTGTGGTATGTATATTGTTGAGCAGTTCTTTATAAGCAAAGGACAGAGAATACACTCAGACCTTACTTATCCAGTTCCCACACCTTCCGCAGTAGTTTTTACTGGAACAAATCTGCAATAATCCTACTGTACACTATACTACTGCTCCCTCATTTATCCACTTCCCTCACTTCATCCGCACTTTCATCCAGAACGGATGTGTGCGGATAAGTGAGGTCTGACTGTACATACTACACTGTACATTCATATCCCCAACATGCACCGTGCACTGCAATGCAGTAGTTCTGATAAGGGAACTTTCTGTAAGGATGTAGGTCAACTTTCTCCGATAGCAAGATACACACACACACACACACACACACACACACACACACACACACACACACACACACACACACACACACATGCACACACACACACACACACACACACACACACACACACACACACACACACACACACACACACATACACACACACACACACACATACACACACAATTTAACAGGCCCACTTCACTACACATTGGTGCACAACCCAAAGGTGGGTAAAGAGGGTAGACTTGTTTACCTTCAACTGTGGTCTGAATGTAAACACAAACAAGGCAATAGTAAACGCAGCATATGCGAGGATGACAGCAATAGCAATGAGGCCGAGGGGAATGTGCCATCCATTGAAGCAAGAGACATTTCCATCGTAGTACCATTTCTGCAGTGAGAGATATGTATGCATGTACATACGTATGTAAGGATCTCTCTCTCTCTCTCTCTCTGTGTGTGTGTGTGTGTGTGTGTGTGTGTGTGTGTGTGTGTGTGTGTGTGTGTGTGTGTGTGTGTGTGTGTGTGTGTGTGTGTGTGTGTGTGTGTGTGTGTGTGTGTGTGTGCATGTGTGTGTGTACATGCGTGCGTATGTGCACATGTGCATGCGTGTGCGTGCATGTGTGTGTGTATGTGTGTTTGTGAACACATGCATATGACCACATGTATAGGTAGATGGATTGAAAAGCAACTGCTCACATACATACACGGCTACACACATACCTACATCACATGTACAGTGGAACCTGCAACTGCTCACATACATACACGGCTACACACATACCTACATCACATGTACAGTGGAACCTGCAACTGCTCACATACATACACGGCTACACACATACCTACATCACATGTACAGTGGAACCTGCAACTGCTCACATACATACACGGCTACACACATACCTACATCACATGTACAGTGGAACCTGCAACTGCTCACATACATACACGGCTACACACATACCTACATCACATGTACAGTGGAACCTGCAACTGCTCACATACATACACGGCTACACACATACCTACATCACATGTACAGTGGAACCTGCAACTGCTCACATACATACACGGCTACACACATACCTACATCACATGTACAGTGGAACCTGCAACTGCTCACATACATACACGGCTACACACATACCTACATCACATGTACAGTGGAACCTGCAACTGCTCACATACATACACGGCTACATACACACCTACATCACATGTACAGTGGAACCTGCAACTGCTCACATACATACACGGCTACACACATACCTACATCACATGTACAGTGGAACCTGCAACTGCTCACATACATACACGGCTACACACATACCTACATCACATGTACAGTGGAACCTGCAACTGCTCACATACATACACGGCTACACACATACCTACATCACATGTACAGTGGAACCTGCAACTGCTCACATACATACACGGCTACATACACACCTACATCACATGTACAGTGTAACCTGCAACTGATCTGGCACCTCTATAAACCAGCATTCACCTAAACTAGTCAACACTGAAACTATCAATCCAGCACTGTTTTTCTTTTCCCAATGTGTGCTGAACTATACAGGTCCCACTGTACATAAGCATAGCACACACAAAGTGCTAACTCACCCAAGGTGTTGAGCCCGCATCTGAGTCCAGTGGAAGGTTCACACA
>CAUJGJ010000371.1:1547810-1557810 GCA_963170055.1 Halisarca cf. caerulea
CACACACACACACACACACACACACACACACACACACACACACACACACACACACACACACACCTCCATGGAAACTCCAGTGTTGCCAACAAAAGAGTTTTGTCCTTTGAATTCTGTATGAATGTATTCAGTAGAAAAGGCACCGTCGCCGCGGTTATTTACAAATGAACTATATAATATTATACAAAAAGAGAGAAAAGGAGGGTCAAAACACAAGCACCTTCAATGAGCACACAAGAAAAGAAGGTCTTGACTCAGTTAGCTCTTGAACTAACTGAGTCAAGACCTTATCCACTACTACTCTCCACTTACCAGTTTTCAATGAGGTATAGAAAGTTGGCAGCCTCAAATACCAAAAGATGTGCATGCGAGGAGAACTGTACCGCAGCTCCATTTCGCTCGGCACTGTTGCTCTCAAAGTGACAGTTGACTATCTGTATGAAATTGCCCGATCCTTGAGGATAAGCCTGTGTGATGGCGACACCACCTGCCGTTTGCGCCTTATTCCCAATAAAATCACAATCTAACAGGCTCACAGTGATGTGATTTGGGTAGGTGAATTTCGACGGAAATCCAATGAAGAAACCACCTCCAAGCTCATCAGCCGTGTTGTTACAAAATGTCGTGTTTCTCACTGTAAACTCATGTTGTATGTCCACACCAAAGGGTGCAATATACACACCACCTCCAACTGCCCTAGCTGTGTTGTTGATGAACTCGCAGTTCTCTACAGTGAGGACTACAGTTGGGACGACGGATGTGGTGGTATTTTGGATGTACAGACCCATCCCACCGCCTCTTGCAAAAAACAAGCCACGGTTGAATGTATCAAATCGGAGATTCGTGCTCTCGCTCTGTCCAAAAGTGATGTACTCCGTAGGAACCCCTGCTAAGTTCCTGTGAAAGAGGGTATCTGTGATGGTGATGACTCCCATGTCGTATGGAGAATTCTGGTATTCCACGGATAGGCCAGCTGCGTTGCCGCGATAGGAAACATCGGGAGCAGCTGTGAAGGAATCCATGAACTTGCAATTGTCAATTGTTATGTTCCAAACATTCAAAACAGCCAGCGCTGAAGCTGTGAAGTGGCTACAGATGGAGCAATGAAATTCAAAACAATGGCACCACAGTGAGGTACAAAGACAGTCAAATCACTTTTGCAACATTCAGTATGTTTGAATACCTTAAGGCTACAAATGTTAGCGGGTACTAACTTTAGCAAAATTAGCAAGGAACTCAGTATTGGTAATGGTAACATTTCCAAAATCGCTAACTACAGATTTGGTACAAAAATGCTATTAAATATCGCTAAAATAAATACACGCTAAATACTGGCCACCGAAAAATGCTAAAATTAGTACCCGCTAACATTTGTAACCTTAAGGTATCAAGATTTGAACATGCACCACAAGCTCCAACTCAACCACAATTGGGGAAAGTTATTATGTGGAGTTTGTGGACTAGAGGGTTTGAACTTGTAGAGTGCAACTCATGAAATTATTCTGTAAGTCCTTTGGTAGGTCAGTGGGTTGGGTGGAAGAAAGCTGGGGGGAGGACTGTTAAGGTACGTACGTAGTCTCGTAAACCAGACCCTACTCGCCCACAGGGTGAGCGTGGGCGAGTAGGGTCTGGTTCACGAGACAACTGTTAAGTTTTCACAGTACATGTATGTACATAACATAATTACACAGACAGAATAATAGCGACGTGACAAACCAGCATAAAGCCTAGTCTAATGTATCCGTCCTTTGTACCCAATAAAATGGCAGAAAAGGATCTATTATGCTAGACCGCACAAAGCATCCCAAACATATGCCGCACAGGCACATGCATGTTCATGTGCGACACACAAACACATGTACACCCACATACAAGCATGTACACAAGCACACATACAGACAAACACATGCATACACATACATGTATGCACATGTACACTTGAATATACACAAGGATACATGTATGCACACACACACACACACACACACACACACACACACACACACACACACACACACACACACACACACACACACACACACACACACACACACACTCACTCACTCACTCACTCACTCACTCACTCACACACACACACACACACACACACACACACACACACACACACACACACACACACACCTGAATGAGCAATCTCTTAGAGTCAACCTAGGAAAGGTCTGGAATCGAATGGGTCGCTGACAGCCGTAAAATTCAAGTCCTTCGAACAGAACATCCGCACCATCTTTAACCCTCAGCACAGCAGTGACGTTGTCAAGAGTCCGAAAAGGATCAGATTTGCTTTGAATGCATTCAATGCGTACAGTATCCAGAGAGTTCGCGCTTCGTAGAGTCAAGCTTCCGTTTATGGTGATTTCTTCGTAAGAAAGATTGTAAGGATTATTGCTTGGGATAACGGTGATACGGGCACACACGCCAGAGTTGTTCCTTTCCAGGAAGCGGAGCACGTATTGGAGACTAAAGCAGGAACGAACACCACCAAGGAGACAATCTGCCTCGTCTGTTCCGTTGATGTTGTCGACTTCAATGCTCAAAGCTGGGCTGCAATTCAGTGTAGTAAAGGCGGGAACAATTGAAAATAGTACAAACAACAGAAAAAGAAGCGTTCGAAGAGTAAAAACCGAAGCCATGTTTCTTGGTAATTTTCAGGATGCTGTAATACAATTAGATCTGCTGAGGTAACTTTGCAAGCGTATCCGGACAAGATTTTAGCGCCTATGCGGCGTTTATACAAAATCAGCAGCCTATGTAGCGTTAAATTTGTGTTAACAGTCTAGCAGGCCAGACTAGGTTCACGTGTGTCCACTTATCACGTGAGTATCATGCGATCAAACAAGAATGCTGATCTTAGACTGTACGAGCCAATAATAACTTGTTCTGATGGTTATTGCTCAAGGCTAGGATTGAAGAATGCTAGGCTACAGCTGCTCCCTGTGGTGCCGCCAGTTTTGGCTGATTCTCTTAAAGAATTTTATTCTTCAGGTGACTTATTTTCCTTGTAGATTATCGACATTGTGGCAAACTCCCTAAGGAAAACCTTCTTTTCTTTTCCAACTTGTACTAGATTCGACGACCAATCGGTACCATATTTGAGCTTTTGCTACCCTGCCTGGCGGTCGTGGTCATCATTGCATTGAGGTGAAATTTTGCGCGCAAAAGCGCGTTTTTGCTCTCCTGATGTATGGCTTCTCTTAACTAATTGAATTATTCATGTATGATACACAGGTACACACTGTTTCAACCTAAGGAGCGTTGCTTTGGTGAGGCTTCATATAAACTACCACACACACACACACACACACACACACACACACACACACACACACGCATGCACACATGCATGCATGTACACTCGCACACGCACACACACACACACACACACACACACACACACACACACACACACACACACAAACACACACACACACACAAACACACACACACACATACATGCATACATGCATACTCACACACACACACACACACACGCACGCACGCATGTACACTCGCACACGCACACACATATATACACATACATACACACGCACACGTACACACACACACACACACACACACACAATGTTTGTATTTATTATAGTATCCTACTGGTTTCCTTTTATGTAGCTACGTTCTCGACATATGATCTCTCATATCCTGAGATGTATGTGTTTTACACTCCAAATACAATTCAAAGTAAGCAAATTTTCAAATAATTCAACTTTGGCTTATCACTGTTTGTAATCCCCTTTTGAGGATTCACATTCCATTTTGTAGATGTACTTCCATAGATTTTTTTTGATCTACTTATGATAGTTATAGCTGATAGTCATTGGAGGCTTGTATCATTTTGCTTTCGTTGCCCATTTCAAGTTGTATTTATCAGCATGTTTCTCTCTATTCTTTGTTATGCTGCATTTGCCTCTTTAACTTCAGGTCTTGAGGTAGTGAGTAGAGCGAATGTGTTGCTTCCCAACGCTGTGTTCGTTGGTGTGGACAGTGAGGACGGCATCCTTCAAGAGATTGCTCAGCTGGACAAGGGGGACCATCCTAGATATGCTGGTAGGCACATACGTAGATATGTTCATGTATTGGAGTCCCCTTTAGTCAGGCTTGCATGCTGAAATCACAGACACTGAATATGGTCGTGACTCTTTAATCCGGCTGCATTCGTTGCACTAAAAGATGCTGGATTAAAACGGGTACTGGATTAACAAATCTTCCCATAATACACTGTGCACATTGGGTACGCATTTCTAATGGCTGGCCATGGATAGCAAGTGTTCTGGATTATCAAAGGCCGCGGTTGGATAAAGAGTCGTGGCTATAGTAGCTATAATCCTGGACTGGATGGTTTTTATTATTACAGTGTCAAATGCTTAAACAGGGCTTTATTTAGAAATTGAACCAAAAGGCATTCCTCACGTGTCTATATGGAGTGCTGCTCTCTGTATTTTTCTGTTTAAATACTTGATGTGTAATACAGTCCAACCTCTCCATAGTGAACCATCTCAGGACCACTGACAAGGTTCACTGCACCAAGCAGGATGTTCACTACATCAGGGTGTTTACCACATCAGGATGTTCACTACATCAGGGTGTTTACCACATCTGGGTGTTCACCACATCAGGGTGTTTACTTCATCAGGGTGTTCACTACATCAGGGTGTTTACTACATCAGGGTGTTCACTACATCAGGGTGTTCACTACATCAGGGTGTTCACTACATCAGGGTGTTCACTACATCAGGGTGTTCACTACATCAGAGTGTTCACTACATCAGGGAGTTCACCACATCAGGGTGTTCACTACATCAGGGTGTTTACCACATCAGGGTGTTTACTACATCAGGGTGTTCACTACATCAGGGTGTTTACTACATCAGGGTGTTCACTACATCAGGGTGTTTTACCACATCAGGGTGTTCACTACATCAGGGTGTTTACCACATCAGGGTGTTCGCTACATCAGGGTGTTCACTACATCAGGGTGTTCACTACATCAGGGTGTTCACCACATCAGGGTGTTCACCACATCAGGGTGTTCACTACATCAGGGTGTTCACTACATCAGGGTGTTCACTACATCAGGGTGTTCACTACATCAAGGGGTTAGGGTTAGGGTTGGAATATGGTTGGAGTAAATAGGTGCACATTCTAAGGTCTATGATTGTTATATCAGGGAGTTCATTGCATCCAGGGTTCATTATAGAGAGGTTTGACTATTTTTGTTCTAATGCTATCTCCATTCATGCATATTCAGGTGTTATTTTACCCAATAATCTGGAGCAGTCGTTTCATAACATTTTGATCACAATAAGAGAGACACACGAAGTGGGTGGGTCACACTCGTGGTTTACTGTCCGACAGACGGCCATTTTCAGGGGATTCAGCCCACGGCGTGGAAAGTGAGTTGACATCTTGCCTATGTCACATGACACGCATGAGTTGCTGAAACTATGGGTTACCTTCAGAAAGTGGCGTGTGTGGGAACAGAAGTGAATACAGTAGGTGGGAAATCTATATGACCGTGGGAATACTAGCATCTGGTCTTTCGGTACACATTGACCTATGAGTGTTGTAGGATGCATTAAGCCTCTGTGTGTGTGTGTGTGTGTGTGTGTGTGTGTGTGTGTGTGTGTGTGTGTGTGTGTGTGTGCATGTGTGTGTGTTGCGTGTTTGTGTTGTGTGTGTGTGTGTGTGTGTGTGTGTGTGTGTGTGTGTACGTTGTATGTGTGTGTGTGTGTGTGTGTGTGTGTGTGTGTGTGTGTGTGTGTGTGTGTGTGTGTGCATGTGTGTGGGTGTTTGTGCGTGGGTGTATTATTTTGGCCTGGAGAATATTGCTAAACTAAGTATGTTTGGTTTCTTTCCTCAACAGTACTTATTATCGGCATGGTTTCTTGCACCTGCAAAATGCCATATCGTTTGGTCTTACCCAGTGGAAACTCAACAGCAGTGGAGTTTCAATAGATCCACCAGTTGTGAAGATTAGGGTGTGTTTCGATCTGTGTGTGTGTGTGTGCGCGTGTGTGTGTGTGCACGCATGTGTGTGTGTGTGTGTGCGTGTGTGTGTGTGCGCGTGCGCGTGTGTGTGTGTGTGTGTATGTGTGTGTGTGTGTATGTGTGTGTGTGTGTGTGTGTTAGGTGTGTGTGTGTGTGTGTGTGTGTGTGTGTGTGTGTGTTAGGTGTGTGTGTGTGTGTGTTAGGTGTGTGTGTGTGTGTGTGTGTGTGTGTGTGTGTGTGTGTGTGTGTGTGTGTGTGTGTGTGTGTGTGTGTGTGGTTGAGTTAAGTGTGTGTGATAGTACAGTACATCAGTTTAAATGTACATAGATTATTCTCATACACTTATGTACTGTGAAATACGTGGACTCTTGTCTTATCTACCTTCACCATAACTAGTGCACATGAACATATATGCTGAAGGTCTAGCAGTAAAACCAACCATTTGGTGTATTTTATGCAATTGTACTTTTCTGGTATTATCCAGTATTATTCATTTCTCGTATTTCCAGCAAATGGCTTTTCCCACGTACACATCTGATATCTTTCTGGAGGGAATTGTCCTTGCTCTACCAGTTCTCCTAGTTCTAGGCTATTTGTACTCGGCAGGCGTGTTTACTCAGGTGAGTGTGTGTGTGTGTGTGTGTGTGTGTGTGTGTGTGTGTATGTATGTGTGTGTGTGTGTGTGTGTGTGTGTGTATGTGTGTGTGTGTGTGTGTGTGTGTGTGTGTGTGTGTGTGTGTGTGTGTGTGTGTGTGCATGTGTGCATGCATGCGTGTGTAATGGCTGGTTAATATTGGTTGTGTTTGCAATTTTTGTCTCCTCATATACGTAGGAGCTTGTGTTGGAAAAGGAGAGTCGACTACGAGAGTCTATGAAGATGATGGGACTGAAGCCTTCTGCTCTCTTCTCTGCGTGGTTTGTGAAGCAGTTCCTCTTTTTGATGATCACAGGAATTGTTGTATCCCTCTTGATCAAGGTTAATACAACTGAACTTCATATTATTTGATCAATTAGAAATACAGTCAAACTTCTCTATAATGAACCACCTCAGGACCACTGAAAGGGTTCACTACACCAAGGTGTTCACTACATCAGGGTGTTCACTACATCAAGGTGTTCACTACATCAGGGTGTTCACTACATCAGGGTGTTTACTACACCAAGATATTCACTACATCAGGGTGTTCACTACATCAGGGTGTTCACTACATCAGTGTGTTTGCTACATCAGGGTGGTCACTACATCAGGGTGTTCACTACATCAGGGTGTTCACTACATCGGGGTGTGCACTAAATCAGGGTGTTCACTACATCGGGGTGTCCACTAAATCAGGGTGTTCACTACATCAGGGTGTTCACTACATCAGGGTGGGTCACTACATCAGGGTGTTCACTACATCAGGGTGTTCACTACATCAGGGTGTTCACTACATCAGGGTTAATTTACAATAGAGTAAGTAGGTGTACATTCTAAGGTCTATGATTGTTATATCAGGAGTTCATTGTATCCAGGGTTCATTATAGAGAGGTTCAACTGCATTAGGAGCATTAAAGTGGCCATTTGCTGTTTTAGTGTTGTAACCAGAATTTCATGTTTAGCGATTTTGCGTCAACAGCATTCCTCTGTATGTATGTACAATGTATACCCTGTGATGTTATTTGTACGGACTGTATCCTGCACCTATGTGTGTGTCTGTGTACTGGGCTCGTGGTTTACATATTATCGTGTGTGGTGATTTCCCCATCCAGTTTGGAGGGATCCTCCCAAAGAGTGACTTTTTTCTTCTCCTTCTTTTCGTTCTTTTGTTCTTGTTCTCCCTAATCTCCTATGGATTCTTCATGAGGTTAGTCTGTACATGCAGTCACATTCGCATGGTTGCTATGGCGTATTTCTTCTGGGGAGGACTTTAGGCAGGATTTCATATAGCTACTATAATACTAGCAGGGCGAGAAATAGCAGTCTGCCATCTGACATTTTCCGAGCAAAACACAAATATGGCTGACCAAGATCGAGTTGAATCAGCCATTTGGCTGTCCAACACTACTCTGTGTTAAAGATTCCGTTGTGTGTATTACAAAATCACTGATGAGCGTAAATGGCTGGCCAGTTTTCAAAAAGTCCTAGCATTATAATTCTGGGTCAGCCATTTGTCCCAGCAAAGGTCAAATACAATTTCTGCGACTGTACTAGAGACCAATACTATACAGTCAGACATTCAGACCTCACTTATCCGCACACATCTGTTCTGGATGAAATTGCGGATAAAATGAGGACTCTGGATAAATAAGGGACCAGTAGTATAGTGTACAGTAGGATTGCATATGCAATCCACTGTCTATGTGGCTTGATTGAGTACACATACCACACGAACACACACACTAACACAATGCACACGCACGTGTGCGTGTGCACTCGCACACACACACACACACACACACACACACACACACACACACACACACACACACACACACACACACACACACACACACACACACACACACACACACACACACAGATACACTGCAAACATTGATTCATTTGCCTAATTCATTAAAGATATCTCACCTTAAAGAACCAAGCCATATGTTTACAAAAATTCACAGCAGGTTTTTGTTTATTTCTTTTCCCCAGCTCATTCTTCTCTTCTTCAAGAGTTAGTCTCTTCTCTGCCTTTCTTGTCTGGTTTCTGATACTGTTCCCCTATTTGGTGCTGGCCTTGAGCTACAGTGAATTATCTCTGTAAGTACAGCATGTGCATGGCTTATCACTGCATCATCACTGGGTTATCATGTCATTGTCATGTGATTATCATGTGATTGTCATGTGATTATCTGATATTTGGTCACATGATAGTCATGTGATTGACATGTGATCACTGGCAATAGTTTTAAATAGCAATGTGTATAGTATTTACATCTATTCTCTACCCTACTTGACCATTATAGTATGTACTACCCACGGTGTGTACCACCCTAGTCTGGGTAGCTAGACCGTCCCATGTATGCGCCTAGGTGGCTTAAAAAGGAAGTGACCTAGGCGCACACATGGGATGGTCTAGCTAGCCAGACTAGTACCGCCCATGTGTCGAGGGGGCATTTTCTAGTCTTTTTACTTTATTTAAAACATGTCATTTACACGTTTTTGGCGATTTTCACAGATTAGAAGCCATCTGCAAAAGTTTACACCTGCAAAATTTAAATCGGGCTCTTGTGCAATATAAAAACATGATGATCACTAAATCCACTATCCACGAAAATTTCACCCCACGAAACTTAAAGCGTATACTTTATTGTATAAGGTTTCCCCAGGCAGGATTTGGGGTATGTACGTAAGGAACTCCAACAGCCAGTAGTTAGCGGTTTCCTTCAGCAAGGAATAATTGCATAGATGCATGTTCAAGATTAGTCTTGTGTAGCGAGACCACACACCCCACAAAAATGGAGCAGTGCAGTCTGGCTACTTAAGACCACCTCAAGATATGTGTCTGTTGACATTCATGATTACTTCTGTATGCATGCCTTACTCCTCCTGTGCTGTCTCATCTCTATGTGTAGTGGAGTCAAAATGGCCACCTGCTTGTTCTCCAACACTTGTGCTGGGTTTGCTGTAAATTTCATATCAAGTTTGGAGATCCACGGAGAGGGAATGAACTGGAGCAATGCCTTTCAGCCCAGCACAATCGAAGATCCTTTTCATCTCGGGGTTGTTTTTGGAATGTTGCTTCTTGACTCAGTCCTGTACCTGGTGTTTGCATGGTGTGTGTGTGTGTGTGTGTGTGTGTGTGTGTGTGTGTGTGTGTGTGTGTGTGTGTGTGTACGTGTGTGTGTGTGTACGTGTGTGTGTGTGTGTATGTGTGTGTGTGTGTGTGTGTGTGTGTGTGTGTGTGTGTGTGTGTGTGTGTGTGTGTGTGTGCACATATTATAATACTACATGTCTGTTTCTCAGGTACAAACAAGCAGTGTTTCCTGGTAAATA
>CAUJGJ010000371.1:1560310-1565310 GCA_963170055.1 Halisarca cf. caerulea
CAATCATGGCCGAAGGCAAACTCCTCACAAGTGGTTCATCTCTCTTCCTGAAGAGTCGCTTCGGAGTGGGCTACCACCTGACTATGGTGAAGGGTAGAGATACCAGCAGTGACAGAATTTGTGAAGTTGTGACATCTACGATTGACGGAGCAGAGATGGTGTGTTGGAGGAAGTCATTGTCAGGAAGTAGCTGTTAATCAGCTGTTTACTGTTGTTTTTTCCTCAGGTTGGGGATGTTGCTGGAGAGCTCTCTTTTGTCCTCCCTTCACATCTTACTGACCATTATCCAGAATTGTTCGACAAGTTGGAAAGTTAGTGAATATCCGAGATTACCACACTTCCAACCAATAAAATTAATAGAGAATTTAACATGATTTACAATAATTTCTGACAATAATTGATTATTGTACATTCTCTGAAGAATGCTACAGCACGTGGCTGGAATGTCAGAAATTGTTGTTCTATATACTAGTAATTGTTAGCATTTCTCTATTTCTCTATTTATTGGTCAACAGTGAAACAATTTTTACTGTAGATAATGAGCAACTGTTGCAATAGCCAACTGAGATCATCGCTCCAAACTTTGTGATTGTTGGAACTCATTTTGCTAAAATTCTTGGAATTCTCATGTCTAATGCTACAGCGAAACGCGTACTTACTGTAGGACACATTGAGGCACCGAGGCTATGCTTTGCTAGAACGAGCCTTTTTGTACTCTTAACATGCAGGAATTAAGTCATACTGCACCGTCAAGCTATTGTTGTTTACCTTATGGTTTGAAGTGTTTATCCTAATCCTTTAAGCTTTTTAAACTTTTTCATAAATCACTTTTTACCCACTTTTAAAAGTATATTGTCTTAATCCATCTTTTTGGCATGTTCAGCTAATAAGGAAACACTTGGTATCATAAGCTATGGTGTCTCAGCTCCTACGATACAAGATGTCTTTCTGAGGATCACACGGGCAGTTGAAGACAGCCATTTTAACAGAAGGTGAGTGAGTTTTGCAACTTATCCAGCAAAGTGCATGAAAGCCAAACAACCAGCAATTTTGATTGGCCACCTTCATGTTTTATTCAGAAATTGGTAGATTACAGAACACTGTTTGTGGTCCTGCCACTATTACCTCTTATCCAACCATCTTATGATGTATGGTCACCATACTAAAGCATGCTAATAGTCCCGTATAGCCTTTTTCAAATCCCATTGAGTGTCGAATTAGAGAGGTTTCACTACACCAAAAGTACTTAGTATCAGCTCAATTTGAGTCGGCCATATTTGTGTTTTGTTTGAAGAACAGCAGATGACAGACTGCTATTCATGGCCCTGTACTATGCATGTGTGTACGGTAGAAAAAGTGCTGTACTCTTCAATTCAACTCAATCACCTTTCAGCACTGAAATGTTGCCCAATGTAGCTTTGTGGTTGCGAAACAACCAGATGCTGTAATCCCAAATTCATTGGGCCAATCTGTTGAAGATGTTGTGATGGCCTGGAAGGACGATGGACCAGGACACCTGAAGACCATTTCCACACCAACTGTTTCTATGCCAACTGTTTCCACGTCAACTATTAGTGGGAATACTTTACATCTGTATGATGGCCAGGATAAACATGGTGGGGCTTCTGTTGATGTTTGCAACATTACAGAGAAAGGTACGCATGCATGACGTATTTTGCTCTGAATTAGTTCAATACCTTTATTGTGTGTGTGTGTGTGTTTGTATGTGTGTGTGTGTGTGTGTGTGTGTGTGTGTGTGTGTGTGTGTGTGTGTGTGTGTACATATGTGCATGTGTGTGTGTGTGTGTGTGTGTGTATGTAATCATATATGTGTATGTGCATGTATTACTAATCGTGTATGTGTGTGTTACAGCTTTTCCAAATTTCCCAATCTTGCTATTTAGTATTATGACAACCATGATATGACGGAATGTTATTGGCATTTTGCTTACTGCTACGTACATATATGCATTTACATACATACATACAGGCTGATTGCTTTAGCTTCACAGCAAAGACCCTCTAAAGCCAAGTTGTCGATAATCTGGAAGCCTTTCAAACTGGATGTGTTTTCAGGCCCTGTTTATTTACTTGCTGTATTACAGTTAGACCTCACTTATCTGCACACATCTCTTCTGGATGAAATTGCAGTTAAAGTGAGGAAACTGGATAAATAAGGGAGCAGTAGTATAGTGTACAGTAGGATTATTGCAGGTTTTTTCCAATGAAAGTGTTGCGGAAAGTGAGGGAACTGGATATCTAAGGTGCGGATAGGTGAGGTCTCACTGAATGTAGAACTTGACTCGGAAACACCTCGATGTTGAACATTTTCAACTCCATCTCAAGTATGTCAGGTTTAGAGGGTATCACTGTCTCTGGTATCATCATGTACTTACGTATGTGATGATAGTACAGTGCAGTGGAGCCCTCTCAACTCGAAACTCAAGTGACCGAATGAAAATGTTAGTTTCATCAAAATTTCATGTTACGTATGAGCAGAACAATTAGGAATACTAGGGGCGTGGCGTGGGGCCATTTGCTGCCTTCGTGTTAACCAAATTTCATGTTAAGTGATTTAGTGTTAACAGGATTCCTCTGTTGTTACTGTGCTTGGATGGTGATGTAGTAAGTCTTGACTCATTAATCCGGCCACATTCGTTGCACTAAAAGATGCTGGACTAAAGAGGGTGCTGGATTAACAAATCTTCTTACAATGCACTGTGCACATTGGGTACACATTTCTACTGACTGGATAGCAAGGGTTCTGGATTATCAAAGGCCGGATTAAAGAGTTATGACTATAGTATATTGTACATCATGCAGATGCAAACACTGGTGTGAAACTGTGGATTCAGCAATTTCGGGCTATGATTGTCAAGCGAGCTCTGAACACATTCCGAAATCCCGGAGTCCTCGTATCGCAGCTGGTCCTACCTCTAGTGTTTGTCACCCTCGGACTCACTTTCTTGAAGACCCTTCCTTCTTGGTTGGCCAACGACCCTCCTCGGCAGTTGACCCTCAAGGAATCCAGTCCCTACACTGGGATAAAGATGTTCTATGCAGACTTTGAAGACACTTCACCAGGACCTAACGATATACTGAAGGTAAATAACTCAAGACTGTATGTGCTTTTTACATTGGGCAGAGATATAGCAATCTCTCTAAATCAGTCCCTAATCCATGTTGCTACTCTGATGTGTGTAAGTCTTGCATGAGCTTGCATACCTCTTTTATCACACTCTGTGTAACTTCGTAGTGGAATATGTTGGTGCTTCTAGCTAATGGTGATAATGCGTATGCGTATACTCCTTTCTGTGTGTGTGTGTGTGTGTGTGTGTGTGTGTGTGTGTGTGTGTGTGTGTGTGTGTGTGCGCATGTGTGTGTGTGTGTGTTTTTGTTTGTGTGTGTGTGGTGCATGTGTGTATGCATGCATATGTGCATGTGTTCGTGCATGTATGTATGTGTACATGCATGCACCCCATAGTACGAACAAAGTACAGATGTCACACACTCTCCTATAGACCCAGTATATATGAATGTTGAAGTACAGATGTCACACACTCTCCTATAGACCCAGTATATGTGAATGTTGAAGTACAGATGTCACACACTCTCCTATAGACCCAGTATATATGAATGTTGAAGTACAGATGTCACACACTCTCCTATAGACCCAGTATATGTGAATGTTGAAATACAGAAGGCACACACCCTCCTATAGACCCAGTATATGTGAATGTTGAAGTACAGATGTTACACACTCTCCTAGTGTGACCCAGTATGATGTACTCCTCTCACTGTAGACTCTCGATGCCTCTCTCCTTCAAGTATCCTCCTTCCTCAACATCACAGAAGGTGTGAACAACATTCGACAAGAAGTGTTAACACACAACAATTCAGCTCTTTGCTGCGACTACAGCCAACAGCTACTGGACAACTACTGCCTCTCCATCAACTCTGTGAGTACAAATGTGTATGTGTTTACAGTATAATATTATGTGTATGTGTGTGTGTGTGCGCGTGTGTGCATGCATGCGTGTGTGCGTGCGTGCGTGCGTGCGTGCGTGCGTGCGTGCGTGCGTGCGTGTGTGTATGTAAAGTATGTATGTATATGCATATGCTATGTATATATGTGTGTTGTATTTTAGGGTATGTATGTATGTATTGTGCATATTGTATGTACAAAAGGTGCAATGTAAGTAATATATTTCAGATTTTACAGTATAGTATGATACTGTATAGCTGCTATATAAATTTCACATGTAATTTTGTGAATCAACAGCTAATGAATTGTAAAATTCACATTTTCGTTTTATACAGTTTGAACCTCCAAAATGGTGTACCCTCTCTACAAAGGACAAAAGCAGCTGAATTTGTATTGTCCTCAAAGTGTACTTGATTTGAAGGTTGTACTGCACTTATGGGCAGTGTCTTTTGCCCTTTGTAAGGAGGTTGTCCTCTTTGAGAGGTTCAAATTATGTTGTAATACATACGTATATGTGTGTCTCTACAGAGGACATGATTTATGGTCCCAGTATTTTTCCTACAATACAGTCAAACCTCAGTATAACGAACCCCCTCGGGACCACTGAGAAGGTTCACTATATCAGGGTTCATTTACATAGAGTAAGTAGGTGTACATTTTTAGGTCTATGTTTTTTATATCAGGGAGTTCATTGTATCCAGGGTTCATTATAGAGAGGTTCAACAATACATTTTGAACCTCCCAAAGAGGAAAAGCTCTCTAAAAAGAACAAATCAGCTGAATCTATGCCGACCCCAAAGTGTCCTTTATTCAGAGGTTCCACTGCAATTAGAATTATAGGAAGTGTTTTGGGACCTCAAGCTCTGTCCTTTGTAGAGAGGTTGTCCTGTCAGAATGGCTTCTATTGCAGGCTCCACCAGCTGAATCTTTTCTCACTTTGCAGAGTGTTTACTTCAGTCAGCTGGATCGCTGTCGTGGTAATTCACAGTTTGGCTATCGGTCATGTGTGGAATGT
>CAUJGJ010000371.1:1575310-1582810 GCA_963170055.1 Halisarca cf. caerulea
GTGTGTGTGTGTGTGTGTGTGTGTGCACGTGTGTGTGTGTGTGTGTGTGTGTGTGTGTGTGTGTGTGTGTGTGTGTGTGTGTGTGTGTGCATGTGTGTGTGTGTGTGTGCACGCGCACGTGTGTGTGTGTGTGTGTGTGTGTGTGTGTGTGTGTGTGTGCATGTATGCATGTGTGTGTGTGTGTGTGTGCACGCGCGCGCGTGTGTGTGTGTGTGTGTGTGTATGAGTGTGTGTGTGTGTGTGTGTGTATGAGTGTGTGTGTGTGCGTGTGCATGTATTAATCCCCACAGATATATTTGGCTATTGACAATAGGAGCTAGGGATATTGAATAATTTTTACTGAGCAGTTTAACGAGGTTAAATAGTTGAGCCGTTAGCATAGACAGACCTCAGTTGCCCGCGCATTATTGGCCATAAAGTCTTCCAGGGCCCGAACGTGTGTCTTTGGTTGTAAATCACAGGTCGAAATACAAGGTGAGTAACAGATAACGCACTGTAAAAGACTTAATTGAGTGTGCGCTACAGGTTGATGCATAAATTCGATCTAAAATCAAGCTACTCGATAGAAATTCACAGTCTGCTTATACTCTCAGCACTCGCGATTGATGGATTTTAACTACCCCAATACCCGATACAAGGAATGGAGCATTATCTGAATTACTTTGTCCAGTTCCAGTAGAGTAGGGTTTGTTTTGGAAGTCTGAATACTGCCATGTTGCCCTCCATTTTCAACAGCCATTACAATCATGGCTACTACTCCCACATCCATTCCAATTTCCAAATTTTCATCAAGGTTCTGAATTTAATTTGTTCACAACTAGTAATAGTTCTATAAACTTTTGTGAAGTAAAGCTAGAAAATGAGGGAAGGGGAAAGACTGTGTGGAAAGGGAAATAAAGGGGAAATTCTGAATCATCAGTGATGTAATGTATATCATCTCTGCAGTCCTACTCAAAGCTGTGTGGAATCAGGTCATTCCGCAACCAGGCTACAACGGCTGTTAGGAATATCAGTGTCGGGATTGAGCACGGAGAGTGCTTTGGCCTACTTGGAGTAAACGGTCAGTGGATGCACAGTTGTAACCGTTCAGCCATTTTCTTGTCAACTGTTTGCAGTCCATAAGTCAAAGATTGCACTGCGGCAAGCATTCGGCCATTTTATTGTTAACTGTTTTCTGTCCGGAATGGGAAGATTGCATTGCTACCAGGGTTTCTTTTAGGTGTTTCAAGGGATTGTTGCCCCCACCTGCACCCCTAGAAGTGCCCCCCTACCTGCACCCTTGAAATGTTTTGTCCCACACCCCCCACCTGCACGCTTGAAATGTTTTGTCCCCAACCCGCACCCCTAGAAATGTTTTGTCCCCCCACTTGCGCACCCCTAGAAATGTTTTGTCCCCCCGACTACACCCTAGAAATGTTTTGTCCCCCACCCCTCCAACCCCTGGAAAGTCCCCCTTGAATATTGGCTCTATTAATGTTTCATTCACATTATGACTTCCTGTCATCCAGTTTTACTTTCATGCAACAACTACACTTTTGCCAAAATAACATGCCTTTCGTGTTTCCTTCCTCCTGTAGGAGCTGGCAAGACCACAACTTTCAAGATTCTAACTGGAGACCTGGAACCAACAAGTGGAACAGCTTTCATAGCTGGTGACGACATCAAGAAGAACATTAAAGGAGTAAGGGGTGTTCTTAGCTTCAAATGTTCTGTACATAATATTATGTACTTGCATGGGCGTATCACACAAATACGCACACACACACACACACACACACACACACACACACACACACACACACACATACACACACACACACACCCAAACACGCACACACTAACACACACATACACACATGCACACATACACACGTACACACAACACACACACGCACACACACGCACACACACACACACACACACACACACACACACACACACACACACATGCACACACGTACACACACACACACACACACACACACACACGTACACACAACACACACACGCACACACACACACACACACACACACACACACACACACACACACACACACACACACACACACACATGCACACACACACACGTACACACACACATACACACACACACACACACACACACACACACACATACACACACACACACACACACACACACACACACACACATACACACACACACACACACACACACACACACACACACACACACACACACACATACACACACACACACACCTCATGCATGCAGTGACATTGACCCTCAAGCATTCCTTCAGGCTCAGCAACATCTTGGTTACTGTCCTCAATTTGATGCCTTGTTGGAGAGGATGACGGGTGAAGAACTATTGACCATGTTCTGCAGATTGAGAGGTATTCCAGAGAAGAAGATACCACATATTGTGAAGACGGAAATAAAGAGACTAGATTTGGAGAAATATGCTAAGAAGAGATGTGGAACATACAGGTTAGTGTACGGCTGGTGTGTATACACAATGGTGTGTTGTATTTGTGCATGTACTGTATGGATGGGAATGTATGTTTTTATACACCATACATATGTACAGTGGAATCTCCGAATAAAGGACACTTTGGGACAGTCCTTTTGTCCTTTCTAAAGTGGTTGTCCTCTTTGGGAAGTCCAAAATGTACTGGAATTATAGGGAGAAAATATTATGGGACCTCAAGCTGTGTCCTTTGTAGAGAGGTTGTCCTTATATTTCGGAGTATCCACTATCAGAGATTTCACTGTATTTGAATGGGTTTGTCTGAGTGTGTGTGTGTGTGTGTGTGTGTGTGTGTGTGTGTGTGTGTGTGTGTGTAGTGTGTGTGTGTGTGTGTGTGTGTGTGTGTGTGTGTGTGTGTGTGTGTGTGTGTGTGTGTGTGTGTGCGCGCGCATGTGTGTGTGTGTGTGTGTGTGTGTGTGTGTGTGTGTGTGTACTTAACGCATGTATGTCAACTCAGCTACGTATACAGTGTGTGCAGGCTCAGATCACGTGCGTCTTTGTACATTTTGCCAAACAGTGGAGGAAATAAGAGGAAATTGAGTGCGGCTCTGTCTCTTGTTGGAGATCCTCCTGTGGTACTGCTGGTGAGTGAAACAGACAAGTATGACGGGTATACGTGCAGACACATTATACAGTGAAATCTCTGATAGTGGACACTCCGAAACAAGGACAACCTCTCTACAAAGGACACAGCTTGAGGTCCCATAATATTTTCTCCCTATAGTTCCAATACATTTTGGACCTCCCAAAGAGGACAACCTCCTTAGAAAGGACAAAAGGGCTGTCCCAAAGTGTCCTTTATTCAGAGATTCCACTGTTATCCCTTCTATGAACTGTAGAACCTTGTTGAAGGAGAGCACTCTTAAGACGAAATTCTACTTAACACAAACTTTTTCTCGAGTCATGTTTGGTTTGCTGTAGTACTGTGCATGGATTACTATATCCTGATAAGAAGAACTTCTGATAATGAGAACTGATTTTGTGGGTCCCCTAAAGTTTGTCTTAAAGTGGTTTCACTGTACATTTATGTACAGTGAGTAGTGCGGTTGATAATACATGATATCATTAATTTATAGTTTCATGATGATGGTTTTGATATTATTATTTTCATTATTGTATCAAATATATATTTTCTTTCAATAATTACATTTTGTCATGGTGTAATTATTTCTGTTCTATTCATACTTTCCACAACATTTTTCCTCTCCCAGGACGAGCCTACTAGTGGTATGGACCCCAAGTCCAGGAGGAAGGTGTGGGAGGTGCTGAGCTCTGCTGTATCCCAGGGAAGATCAGTCGTTCTTTGTTCTCACAGGTGAGGGGTGTGGCTATAGTGGACACACTCACTCTTATAGGTTTCTCTTAAACGTTGTTGTCCTGTTCTGTACACAGTATGGAGGAGTGTGAGGCTTTGTGTACAAGACTGGCCATCATGGTGAATGGAGAGTTCAAGTGTTTGGGAAGTGTACAACATCTCAAGAACAAGTGAGTTGCCTATGACTCTCTTTCTACTGAGGAAGTAAGCATTTTGTTTCATTACATTGTTTTAGTTGGTACTTGCTGCGCTGTGGTTTCGATTTCTACTTTAGATTTGGCAAGGGTTACATTTTGAACTTGAAACTTGTTGATTCGAATGTGCTCACAACTGACAGCTGTGATCTGTCCTACTTGGAACTGTCCACATCTGTCTCTGATGTTTGGTCTGAAACCAGTAAGGAGAGACGTCTATTGCCCAGAGCAAAATTAGGGGGAGAACCCTCAAACTTGTCCCTGACCACACCCACAGTGGCCAATCGTAATATCTCTGCTGTGTTCCCTGGGGCTGTTTACAAAGAGAAGCACCAGGTAAGGATGTCCAGCTAGTTTTGTAGTGTATGTACTAGTTGTATCCCTCCCAAACAGGATGTGCAGCTGATACAATCACACTTCCTTGATCACCGAGGGTCGAGGCCCGAGGTGATTAAAGAAAAGTGTGATTGTGTAGCTGCACATCCCACTTGGGAGGGATACAGTCATTACTTACACTACAAAACTAGCTGGACCTTGGTTACTGTCCTCAATTTGATGCCTTGTTGGAGAGGATGACGGGTGAAGAGCTATTGATACAGTTACACTTCCTTGATCACTGGGGCATCTGATCAGCCCGAGGTGATTAAAGAAAAGTGCGATTGTGTAGCTGCGCATCCTACTTTGGAGGGATACAACAGAACTACTGTAACTTGTGTCATGGGATGGCACTAATGAATTTGTCCCATACACTGGCCTGTCATCTTGTGCAATGGTGAGAGGTCAAGGGAAATGAAGGTAATAGTTATTGCTTGTCCGGACTTCTTAATGATTTGACTGCAAGTGTGCTGTAGAGCTGACTCCTTGATTGCAAGTGTGCTGTATAGTTAATCAAACGTGGTTTGTAGAACTTTTACAAACCCCTTTTTCCTCTGATCTACCCACTCACCATGACATGTATGCATGTATGATTTACAAGCAAATGTGTTTGCTAGTCTCCTGGTGAGAACATACAGTGTTCATACTGTACTTATAAAGTGAAACTTGCCTAGTGCATACCTTGAAGGGGACACAAAATCAGTACTTATTATCAGGGGTAGTTACTATCAGGGTTGGTTTATGTACATGAGGTATACACAGGGACAGAATGAGGAGTACATACTATCCAGGAGTATGTACTGAACCAGGTACTTACTATCAGGGTTGGTTTATGTACATGAGGTATACACAGGGACAGAATGAGGAGTACATACTATCCAGGAGTATGTACTGAACCAGGTACTTACTATCAGGGTTGGTTTATGTACATGAGGTATACACAGGGACAGAATGAGGAGTACATACTATCCAGGAGTATGTACTGAACCAGTTACTTACTATCAGGGTTGGTTTATGTACATGAGGTATACACAGGGACAGAATGAGGAGTACATACTATCCAGGAGTATGTACTAAACCAGGTACTTACTATCAGGGTTGGTTTATGTACATGAGGTATACACAGGGACAGAATGAGGAGTACATACTATCCAGGAGTATGTACTGAACCAGTTACTTACTATCAGGGTTGGTTTATGTACATGAGGTATACACAGGGACAGAATGAGGAGTACATACTATCCAGGAGTATGTACTAAACCAGGTACTTACTATCAGGGTTGGTTTATGTACATGAGGTATACACAGGGACAGAATGAGGAGTACATACTATCCAGGAGTATGTACTAAACCAGGTACTTACTATCAGGGTTGGTTTATGTACATGAGGTATACACAGAGACAGAATGAGGAGTACATACTATCCAGGAGTGTGTACTAAACCAGGTACTTACTGGGCAAGTTCCACCATAGTGGGGAAATTCATACATGTAGTTTGCAGACATCACTTGCAAATTCTACTGAGGCCAGTGTAGACTTTGTTAGTCCATATCTCCTACTGTGTTTTCAGCAATGGTGCACATACTACATTCCAAGCAACGGTCTCTCCTGGTCTGAGATATTCCGCAAGTTGGAGGAGCACAAGGAGTACCTTGGGATTGAGGACTACAGTGTTAGTCAGACTACATTGGAGCAGGTAACCGTACACACATGTGCAGGCTTTACTTGTGTGTGTGTGTGTGTGTGTGTGTGTGTGTGTGTGTGTGTGTGTGTGTGTGTGTGTGTGTGTGTATGTGTGTTACACAAGTACGTACTGTACGTACTGTATATACAGTATGTGAACTTCCCTGATTTCCAACGTCACACTCCACCAACATCACACTCCACCAACATCACACACCACCAACGTCACACTCCACCAACGTCACACACCACCAACATCACACTCCACCAACGTCACACACCACCAATGTCACACTCCACCTACGTCACACACCACCAACGTCACACTCCACCAGCGTCACACACCACCAACGTCACACTCCACCAATGTCACACACCACCAACGTCACACTCCACCAACATCATACTCCACCAACGTCACACACCACCAATGTCACACTCCACCAACGTCACACACCATGCACCAATGTCACACACCACCAACATCACACTCCACCAACGTCACACACCACCAATGTCACACTCCACCAGCGTCACACACCACCAACGTCACACACCACCAATGTCACACTCCACCAGCGTCACACACCACCAACGTCACACACCACCAATGTCACACTCCACTAATGTCACATTCCACCAATGTCACACTTCACCAATGCCGCACTTCACCCACATCACACTCCACCAATGTTCACACTCCACCAACGTCACACTCCACAACCATCACACTCCACCAATGACACACACAATTAACCTAGCATTATTTCAGGACTTCAGTCAGGGGGGGGGGGGGTAGGGGAATCCCGCAGGTAGTTTACAGACAATGTGCTCACATGTATGAAGGAACACATGTTGACTCCTTGTTTTCTACAAGTGTCTTTTTCCCACTCCTCATTGTGGCCATTTCTAAACACGATTGGCCCTCTACATACACATTGCTCACTACAGGTTTTTCTGGATTTTGCTGCTTACCACCATGCAGTGTCACATGAGGGCCAATAATTGTCATGTGACAGGAAGTTATGATGCAATCCTCAGTCATGTGACAGGAAGTTGTATATGCAGCAATTGATATGTACATCAATGACTGCACTTACACGAAAAATTGTAAGATCAAACAGAAAAACTGTTTTTGTCTGTGTTCATGTTTTGTGTATTATATCCGTATATGGAAATTTTAATATACCTTGATTTCATCCAAATTTGTATTTATAGTTGTCTCTCATTTTTATTTCATATTTAATGTTATTATTCTGTATTATGCTGTATATGTCTATCTACTCTCAACTTTTTATAATATTTTCAGTGGTTAAATTCACTCCTGCGTGTGTGTGTGTGTGTGTGTGTGTGTGTGTGTGTGTGTGTGTGTGTGTGTGTGTGTGTGTGTGTGCATGTGTGTGTGTGTGTGTGCGTGTGTAT
>CAUJGJ010000371.1:1615310-1630310 GCA_963170055.1 Halisarca cf. caerulea
ATCAAATGGCTAATGAATATACCAAATTGAATGATACTGGTTCAGGAATTGTGTCTGAAATGCAACTGTGTTTTTTCAACCCTGCGGCTCCGAATTCTGATCTTGGAGAGAGGTACAGTCCACTAGCACTGATAAGCATGGCAGTTGTAATGGTGATGTATGGCATGTTTTGGATGATGCAACCATTTGTGATAGCAGTCGAGCTCTTGACGGATGACATCAGAAGCGTCGGCATGGGGATCACAGCTAGCTCATGTTCAATGTACATGATTTTAGCATCTTTCTTGTTTCCCTGGGTCGAGAGGTCAATAGGAACAGCTGCAACTTTCTTTAGTCTGTCATTGATATCAGCAATAGGGGCTATTCTGATTCCGACACTTGTTCCAGAGACCAAGGGAAGACCAATGGGGGAACGAGGGGACAAGTTCACTCCTAAGCAGAACTGGTTGGAGCTATTTCAAGCAGTTACATCTTTCTGTGTATGTTGCAAGAGATCTAGAAACTTTGAATCAAAATCCATCGATTAATAAGACTGCTAATACCAATGGGGTACAGGATAATTCTATTTTGAATTAAATATTATGTACTGATTAACACTGAATTTGGTATAACTGCTTTTTTGCATATTAAATTAAATTAGCAATGACTATTTTATCATTATTTATTGAATCAGATTAATTATTTTTCATGCAGTTGGGACAATTACGTACTTTCACTGACCATGAAAATAAAAATATGATATTGGAAAGAAATTTGATTCAAAACCCACACAAAAATATAATTGTCTCCACTAAAAATAATAGCAAAATTACATTGATTTGGTAAAACAATCACATTTTTGCATGCGATTGCAGCCTTTGGAACACCAGGACAAAAGTTTTCACTGGTTGAGCTCCTGACATGGAGTGAACAGGTAACTGTGGGTAGTCCACTAGGGAGATTTCAAAGAAAGGCACACCACTAATGCCCTTCCTACGTGCTTCAGCAACCTCTTCTTCATACCTACATAGAAGTATAAACAGAAAAGTGTGCACAGGTGTGGCAATTGGCACATATTCATGTTTGTATGTGCTTCTGTATGTGCAAGAGACTGTGGCCATGTTTGGGCATGTTTCTGCATGTGACTGTTTGAAGTCATGTATGCTGATGAACATGTGGACGCATACTGTATACCTGTACAAAGGTGTGTGTGTGTGTGTGTGTGTGTGTGTGTGTGTGTGCGCGCGCGCGCGTGCATGTCATGTACAATTGGCACTTTTCATTTATAGAATACAGTCTGTGCCAGCTCAGTTGTACATGCATGGACAATAACTGTACTTTGCTAGGTAAGAAGAATCTTCAAATACTTTCATTCCTTCTTCTGGATCTAGACCTGTTTCAGATAAAATCTTGCACAGGACATCAGGAGAGTTTATGTTTATGCCATCGGTAAAGTACGCCTTGAAGAGATTTTCCTGGAACTCATGTTGTCTGTTCTTCCCATAAGCATAGGATATTAGAAGATGTGATCTTTTCGTAGGTAGGGACAATCTGCTTTTCGTGAATGTTATGCCCTGTCAATATGAACAACACACTAATATGACTGTACCAAGCACAGTAAGAGAGAAACGTGACATAGTATGAGTGAGTACACACACGTATATGAAGCATGGATTATAATGGGTACACTGTATAGGTGCTAGCTTCTGCGGAACTTTATTTCCGCAAATGAGCCTGCATTTGAAAAATTCAATTGCTAATATTTGGTTATACATACATAGTTTATTTGTCTAAAATATTGTAGGGACTGGTCCATTCATGAGAATAAAATCGTGAATTATAGCCAAGTTTTTGTTTTGTGAAAGAATGCCCGCGAAAATTAGCACCTATATGGTTATGAGTTCATGGACTACAATGTCACAACTTGGTTGTAGGACTGTACCTAACAGCATACTGTATTTTACTGGGTATAAGTTGCAGTTTTGAGCCTAAATTTTACTGGCAAAATATGGGGTACGACTTATACACTGAATAGTTCATTATGGCTGATGAAATGATAACGTTGTTCAAAACCGTGGTGTGACTTATATGATACAATGAATGCACACAGAAATCTGCATGCATGGCTCTCAAAATGGGCTCAGTAACACTGCTTGCCTTAGAGTTTGAAATGCGATACATAAGAGGTCTTTCTACCACTGTCGGGACTTGAAAATGACTCTGGAAGCCACACAGGACTCAAGCAATATACACATACAATAGAACTTGCATAGTAAGTACCTGGGTTAGTACATACTCCTGGATAGTAAGTACTCCTCATTCTGTCCCCTTCTATACATATAGCACAATTATAGTAAGTACCTCTGATAAGAAGCACTCTTTTTGTCTTCCCATCAAAGTACTTACTAAGCAAGTTCTATTGTATACCAATGTGTTACTGGTCAGATGATAACTATTACTGTATATATTCTATAAGAATTCAAGGAAAAACTCCACTATAGAACAGTGTATATCTCACCGCTTGCTTGCCAGCCTCAAAAAACGAAAGCTGACCACTCAAGTATTTTTCCTTAGCTTCTGGCCCATATTTTCTGCCCAGTACATCTTCCACGGGTACTCCTTCCTCGGGAGTATTCGGGTTCAACAAGAATGGTTTCCACATAAGAGAAAAGTCAAATTCATCCTTCAACTCGTCCATAGCTTCGTCTAAATGACGTTTTCCAACCCAACACCTAGAAGAAATTAAAAATTCAAGTACACTCAAAAGAGAGAGCTATCCACTCAACTTGGGTATTAACCTACAACATGCTACAGCTACAGATTAGGACTGTCCAGCAAAAGTTCATCTTTTAAATTAATTTCTAAACGGATATTAAAATATACAAATTAATTAAAATCATAAAACTCACCAAGGACACACAACGTCCGAAGTTATCGACACGCTAATCTTTGTTTTGGTACTACTGTTCGCCATCTTGATCGACTCACGTGAGGCCAACTACAAGACATCACGTGATCTATTCCAGCACTATGGCTACTCTGAATTGGGGTATTTGTGGCTGTGGATTAATCTCGAATGATTTCAAGATTGCCTTGGATCTACTACCAGAGGATGTTAGAAGCAAGCACAAAGTTGTAGCTGTGGCGGCAAGGTCCCAGGAGCGCGCTTGCGAATTTGCAAAAGCTCGCGGAATAGAAAAGTTCTATGGCTCGTACGAGGAGTTACTCGCGGATGACGATGTCAATGTTGTTTACGTTGGGACGGTGAATTCTACCCACTACGAGATCGGTATGAAGGCAATACAAGCAAAGAAGCACGTTTTGATAGAGAAAGCAATGACTCTTGAAGCTCAGCACACTATCGATCTCTATACTGCTGCTGAGAAACAGGGCGTGTTTGTTCTGGACGTAAGTGTGCACATAACATAGATTGCTGTTGTAGTTGTGGATTTGACTTTGCGTGGGGCATTGAATTTCGATACAAAACTTTTGCTTTCCATTTCCAAAACATCAAATATTTCCAGTTTCATTTCAGAATCTGTATATTGAATTGTGGGCATGTTTAATTATTAATAACTTAGTTATTTGTTATACAGTCCGGCAAATCTCATCAAGACAAACTTTAAGGAACCCACAAAATCAGTTCTCATTATCAGAAGTTCTTCCTATCAGGATATAGTAATACATGTACAGTACTACATCAAACCAAGCAGGGCTAGGAAACTATGTTGACTATGTGTTATAATAAACATAAAATTTGTCTCAGTGTTCTTCTTAACAAGGTTCTACTGTATTTTCCATCAGGCTATGTGGACTAGATTCTTCCCTGCTACTCACAAGGTTGTTCAGTTGATAAAGGAAGGTGCAATCGGAGAAGTGATGTACTTTCACGCTGACATGGCTGTTGCACCAACAGATCCAGCAAAGTGGAACGTTGAAAAAGTCCTTGACCCCAGAGTGGGAGGTGGCAGTTTGATGATTGCTGGTGTGTATCCTTTGTATTTTGCATCACTAGTGTTTGGGAAGAAAGAGCCAGAATGCATCAAAGCCATTGGTGAGATGACAGAGTCAGGTGTGGACCGAAGCCTTGGTGTGATACTGAAGTACAATGGAGGAGGATTAGCACAGCTCACAACCTCACTTGGGTTCAATTCTCCTAAAGAAGCAATGATTGTTGGGACCAGGGGTACCATCAGAATTCCGTATCCATTTTGGTGTCCAAATAAAATTATAGTCAATGACAAAACCATTGAATATGCAAGCATACCACTGGATATGCTTAAAGATTTGGTTCATGAGACTAGTTGGGGTCTAATGTACGAGGCAGAGGAAGTAAGAAAATGTATTGAGGCAGGGAAGAAAGAATCAGAACATATGTCTTGGAGAGAATCAGCAATGTTGGCTGGAATCATGGATCAGATCAAAGACCAGATCGGTCTACGATATTCATGATCATAGAACATTTAAAAATGACAGATGCTATATTTAGACAGGACCGGTATAATCTTTCCTCAAAGAATGTTACTTGTATATTAAACTTTTACATATATTCTGTGTGTGTGTGTGTGTATGTGTGTGTGTGTGTGTGTGTGTGTGTGTGTGTGTGTGTGTGTGTGTGTGTGTGTGTGTGTGTGTGTGTGCACATGCGTGCATGTGTGTGTGTGTGTGTGCACGTGTGTGTGTGTGTGTGTGTGTATGTGTGCGTGTGTGTGTGGTTTGTTTTGTGTGTGTGTGTGTGTGTGTGTGTGTGTGTGTGTGTGTGTGTGTGTGTGTGTGTGTGTGTGTATGTGCATATGTGGTACTTACAGCTACATTTGAATACCCGTTAGAGAATTACTAGGCTTGTCAATTCATGCTCAGAACACCAGATTTATCCAAATTTGCTTCTCGCATCAGTGCCATCATTAGCCTGGTGTTATTTACCCTTTCCTCCATTTTTATGGGTAATTCTGTCAATTGGAACTAATTACAAATGCAGCAAGTGTCAGGCTACTTAGGACTATGCAATCAGATACAAATTCTGTAACATGTAGGTCCTGTAGTTAGAATCATACTCAAGCTCAGAATACACCAAAACTGCTTTTTAGTGTACACCACCTGTATACAGTGAAACCTCTCTAATCTGACATCTCTCTAATCGGACCATCTGATGTGGTACTGTCACCATACTTTAGTATGGAAAGAGTCACTCTGTAATCTGACAATCTCCTAATCTAACACTTTATTCAAGCCCCATTGAGTGTCGGATTAGAGAGGTCTCACTGTACACTGTAAACACTGGTTGTTTAGCGCGGGTGCCAGTACTGTGTGGCAGTAAGGAAATAGGTGCTTAGCAAAGAGTACCCATGCACTTAATAGCCATACGTTAGCCATGCCATTCTCCATTATGTACCTTAATACCAACAGCCAGGTAGGTGCTCAACAAAAAGTGGGCGCCTAACATTCAGCAGCACTTAATAACCAGTGTTTACAGTATGCCAGTGCAAGAACCACCTTCTTACAGAGACCACTATAGACTGGCCCGAGTGACACCTCAGTAGTACTAATTCGCTTCTTCATGATTACCACATATCTACGGAAGCCATTCACTTTTCCAACATTACTGTTTAACAAAGGAGTTGGAATGGGATAGAAGTGGGATATTCCAGATCAGCAGGAGTCTGGAGCAGTGGATCAAAGGCAGTGTCAATCCGAATCTACACGCATTATTTATCTTCATTTTTGTCTCCATAAAATGGGACTTCAGCAGAAGTAAGGATGGTAAGCTGAGATAGCTTAGACCATAGATACTCAATTAAACCCCATACCAAATTACATGTTACAGAGTGTGTGCTAAGATTAGTGTATTGCGCAACACATGAGCACTACTCACGTGATAATATCCCAGCAAAATGGCAGTTTTGAAGTGGGGATTTTGTGGCTGTGGAATAATATCGAGCGATTTCAAGATTGCCTTGGATCTACTACCAGAGGATGTTAGAAGCAAGCACAAAGTTGTAGCTGTGGCGGCAAGGTCCCACGAGCGCGCTTGCGAGTTTGCAAAAGCTCGTGGAATAGAAAAGTTCTACGGCTCGTACGAGGAGTTACTCGCGGATGACGATGTCAATGTTGTTTACGTTGGGACGGTGAATTCTACCCACTACGAGATCGGTATGAAGGCGATAAAAGCAAAGAAGCACGTTTTGATAGAGAAAGCAATGACTCTTGAAGCTCAGCACACTATCGATCTCTACGCTGCTGCTGAGAAACAGGGCGTGTTTGTTCTGGACGTAAGTGTGCACTCCAGCTGTACTTGGGCAAGCTTGGTTCGTGAACCAGACCCCTACCCACACTCCATTTTATAAGATGGAGGGCGGGTAGGGGTCTGATTCACGAGACTAAGGCAAACTTTAAGTTGCTATGTTGTGTACTGTATAGATTATCTATGGTTTACAGGAGTCTGTACTGGTCTTGCATATAGCCAGATCCTTTTTCCTGTACGTTCTCTTGAGCCATGCTTTAATTGAAGTAAAGAGAACAGGAGAATGGGGCTGGCTACGCGAGACAAAGTTATAGCCATGTTGTATGCATGTACACATGAAATACTCAACGTTTTGTTGATAACTATTGGATACATCCCATACCGTATTTCGTGTATGTAGGGTATGTGGACAAGGTTTTTCCCCGCCGCATGCAAGGTGGTTCAGTTGATAAAGGAAGGTGCAATTGGAGAAGTGATGTACTTTCACGCTGACATGGCTGTTGCACCAACAGATCCAGCGAAGTGGAACGTTGAACGTCTGTTTGATCCCAAACTAGGAGGGGGTAGTTTAATGGATGTTGGAGTCTATCCTTTGTATTTTGCGTCTATGGTTTTTGGCGGGAAAGAACCAGAATGTGTCAAAGCTGTTGGGGAACTCACAGAAATGGGAGTGGATCTCACCCTTGCTGTAACGCTAAAGTACAAAGGAGGTGCTATGGCTCAGATTGGGTCTGGTTTTGGATTCAACTCACCCAAAGAAGCAATCATTGTTGGAACCAAGGGTACCATCAAAGTCCCATTCCCATTTTCAGCTCCCAACAAAATTGTCACCACTGACAAGGAAATCAATTTCCCCAGCATTGCTATTCCAGCAAATCTTTACGCTGAACTTAATCACAAAAATAGTTGGGGTCTAATGTATGAGGCAGAAGAAGTAAGGAAGTGCATTGAGGCAGGGAAGAAAGAATCAGAACATATGTCTTGGAGAGAATCAGCAATGTTGGCTGGAATCATGGATCAGATCAAAGACCAGATTGGTCTGCATTACACTTGAATTCTAGATTAACTATAAAATTAATTATTAAGGATCAGGTGTTGGGGAAATCGAGTAATAATGTATGTACTTTTTTTGCACTGCCATTAATTTTTGGGTTAATTTCAAATTGCTATGCAGTGATGGTGGAATGTGTAAACTTTAAGGAGGGGGGCGGTGTGTGATGTGCATAGCGATTGAATGTATATTATCCTTCAATACTGCTTGAGAGGCAGTATCCATTTTTAATTGAGTAAATTAATGTTGCATATTGTATGTCATGGCAGACATGCATGCATGAGGATCTTATGAGGTACAGTAAGAGTCACTCTGTACTTCGACATTCTCTCTAATCTGGCCATCTTATGAGGTACAGTAAGAGTCACTCTGTACTTCGACATTCTCTCTAATCTGGCCATCTTATAATTATGAGGCACGTACAGTCACAATGTATATCTGCAAGAGTCACTCTGTAATCTGTTTTTAACACTCTTTTCAAGCCCAATTGAGTGTCCAATTAGAGAGGTTACACTGTACTGCTCCCTCATTTGACTGCAAGTTCACCTGGAACAGATGTTTGCAGATAAACCAGGTCTGAGTGTATTGGTTTTCATATAATTTGATAAAATCGATTATCTCTCACAACGCATGCATGTTATGTAACATATGGATGTATCACACCAAATCTTGTCCCCAGCCCTTAAAAGTTGTCTGGCGTGCACGGGCGCTTATCAAATACAAACTCTATACTGTTGGGGTGTTAGGGTTAGGGTTGGGTTATGGGGTAGTATTGATAAAATCATTGGGGGACAACTTACGGCAGGGAACCATTCACGGCATTACAGATGAACACACCATATTATGAAAAGTTCACAATATTGCATGCACGACACTATACGTATATGCAAAGATATATACACATAATATTACAGTTTTGAATTCACAACTTATACAAAACTCAATCTCAGACTGTTATTATCATTCACTCTTATAACCTATTTCCTTCCACACTTTCTCCACTAGAGAAGCCACAAACAGGGATTCTTTGTGCGATGAAAGTTCTGATTCTTTCTTCCCAGATAGGAGACAGCGGTACACTTCTTCAATTTCATACACCATTCCTTCACTATTGGGATGCTTCATTTTCTCAGGAAAGGAGTTTTTTGGAGGAAGGGGGAATTCCCTTAGTCCATCACTAGTCTGTATTGCCTCTGAACTCCAAAATGGATCAACAATTGTTACGTACCCCTTAGTCCCCCCTATAACTGCATTACACGGTAGTTTATGGCCGAGAGTTGCATACAGGTTCGCTAGCTTTCCTCCTTCAAACTTCAGCGTGATTGCAGTTGATTCGTCTACTCCTGTTTCCATGGGAACAGACGTTACTTTCATATCAACTGGATCCTGGGTGCCAAACAACGCAGCCGCTAGATGAAGTGTATAGCACCCCATATCGGTCAAAGCACCGCCCCACAACTTAGGATCTGTGTGTCTCACATTGTACTTTCCTGGATAGAACCCCGAATTGGCAGACAGCGATTTAACACTTCCAATGTGTCCTTCTTTTGCTAGCTTTATTGCTTCCCTGACAGCAGGAAACATCTTCATCCACATGCCCTGCAGAGACAGACACACACACACACACACACAGGATGAATGTACAGAGTCTGACAAGAACTGTGAAAACAGTTCACAGAGCAAATATAGGCAGTGTTAAAAGTAATGGTCAGCATTCAGACATTGTCCGACCATTTTGGCATTTTGTCCGACCAATAAGGTTTGGATCAGACATTTGGCTGAATACTACCTCATGGCCATTTCACACACACAGTGATGTTACCAAGTCATTGTACTGAGACTGTCTACTTATGCTTTCATTATTTGTTGATGCACATCTACTGTGGCGCATGTGTACTTCTCCAAAATATGTCCGAGCAAATCTGAAATCGTCTGACCCAAAATAATGATGCTAGGACGTTTGTCCATCCAACACTTGCTCCTTATTTCTAACACTGTACAGGTGACCACAGGACAGACATTCTACACTATGTATGTCACACAGTATACAAAATCTACACTATATACGTATGAGCATAGCCGGTCCAAAGGGTTGTAGTGAAACTTTGACAGTCCACTCGTCTTTAATCCACCGAAGGTTTCATGAAAGAAACAGAAAAACACAAAGAATTTTTGCAACTCCTCTAAACCGTCAACCTTGCAAATCCACCACAACACCCCTAGCTCCAATGTTGTGGCACACACACACACACACACACACACACACACACACACACACACACACACACACACACACACACACACACACACACATACACACACACACACATACACACACACACACACACACACACCTCCATGAAGAATACATCGTTCTCTTTGGCTAGAGCTATCAGTTCTTCAACCATCTGTCGCTGAGTGGACAGTGGCTTCTCTACTACAACGTTTCGTTTCTTCTCCAGTAGCATTCGCGCCAGTGGATAGTGCAATGTGTTGATGACTCCACAGTAATAAACGTCCACGTTCGGATCGTCAGCAATGGCATCAAAACTACTGTAAACCCGCGGAATTTCAAATCGCTCGGCAAATCTCTTCGCGCTATCCTGAAACTGTTCTGAATCGCCCACGGCATAAACTTGGTGCTTTTCTGCAGGGAAGCTTTTCAAGGCGTTCACAAAATCGTGACAAACGTGGCCAGAGCCACAGATACCCCAACGCAGAGGTCTTTTATCGACATCCATTTCTGCTTCACCTGCAGAAATCCTTCAGTGCCCAGCTCGGGATGTCGATTTCTGTAAACGCCCCCGGCTCACGTGGTTAACCTTTGACCAGATTATTCCGGATATTTTCCGGATACTTTCACCTCTGTACCGTGCACGTCCACAAGACGTTGAAAGTACGTGAGGTAGTGGTAGTGATACATTTTGGGAAAAGTGAAAGAATGAGTTCTGCTAAATCTGGCACCGGGGCCAACGCAATTCCGTTGGGACCACTTCACCCAATCTTGGCAGCCAAAATGGGACAAAAATCAGATTCGGGAGGCGCACAAGGAAATGATGCTCTTAGTAAACTTGAAATAGCCAAAAGAGTGGCGTCTACTCTATTCCCAAGTGAGAGAAATTCGTGTGTGATGCCAATCCCAACGTGTATACCTCTATAATACCACCACCCCGCTATTTATATGACTCCATGATGCCACTCACCCCTAATAACTCTATGATACCACAGAATACCAGTCCCTTCAATTGTATATATACCTCTTTGATACCACCCACCTTCACCCCCCCCTCCTCCAGTTGCGTTACCACACATGTACATATCTGCACCCTCCCTTATGTAAGGTAAAGGGGGGTAATTTTGAACAGGGCCTGTAACTTTTGTTGTGGTGAAGTTTCTCGGCCATTCTTGCTACTGCCAGACTCCCACTCTATGGAGACAATACAGACGAAAAATAATGGATGTTGCTTGTGGTTGACACTGCTTTTGGCCTTTCTGTTCCAAATTACCCCATTTTACATTACATACATGTGTACATCGTTATCCTGTGTTATGGTCCCTGCCCTCCCCGATCATTTTCCTAGAAGAAACACTGTCATTTAGGCCAATGTGCATTCGGTTCTTGGCAGAGTTTACCATTGCCTTGTGTTCACATGTTTTCTGCCATTTGTTCAGCTTCTGCCCCACAAGAGGGTCCAGAGGGTCCGCCGAAGAAGAAGAAGCGCAGTCGATGGGGAGCCGAGGAGGACAAGATGATCATTCCTGGTGTTCCGGCCGTCCTTCCGTCCAACATGAATGAGGACCAGCAGAGAATCTATCTCCGTAAGGCAGTTTTGCATGTGTCATACATGTGTTTGCTACATGCATTGTCTTTTGTGTGTTGTACGTACATACATGTGTGTACCACATGTGTTCAGTGTTAGAAATAATGGTCAATATTCAGACATTGTCGGAGACATTTTGTCCAACCCAAAAAGGTTAGGGTCAGACTTTTGGCTGAGCACTACCTACATAATGTTCATTCACACCCGCCATAAGTACTCCAAACAGTATCTATGCACACACAAGTGATGTTACCAAGTCATTTGTACTGAGAATGTCTACTTATGCTTTCATTATGTGTTGATGTGCATGTTCTGTGGCGCATGCGCACCCCTCCAAAGAATTTGTCTGAGCAAATCTGAAATTGTATGACCCAAAATGATAGGTTAGGCAGGGCTGCATTGGGGGGGCATTCGCCCCCACCCCTTGGAGATCTGCTGCTCCCCCCCTTGCAGATCTGCTGTCCTCCTAAACTTGTATCTCAGCATATACACTAAGGGTTCCTGAAAGGCATGATTTATTGGAAAATGGATGAAAAACAAGCTTTTATGCTATAATTTAGGAAAATTTTCCAAGACCATTGTCACCAATCCCTTTAGCCACGTTGAATTGTACATAGCATTGTTACCTACTGTATAATACCTCCCCCCCCCACATATGATTGTTATATATAATCCTCCACCCTGGTCTCTATACACCTATGCACTCCCATATTGCGTTGCCCTCCCCCCCCCCCAAGATCGCCCTGGTAGGATATTGTTCATCCACCATTTGCTCCTTATTTCTAACACTGTGTGTTGTCTGTATGTGTTATACTGTACATACATACGTACATACATACATATGCATGTGTGTTAACTGCATGTGGTATGTGTGTGTGTGTGTGTGTGTGTGTGTGTGTGTGTGTGTGTGTGTGTGTGTGTGTTTTATACATAATGTGTATTTGATGCTGCATTCTAAATACGTATTCATGACCACTTACCTACATATGTGCATAATTTGGCAAGTGGCCTCATTTTAGGAATGTAAGAAATTCTCATGAATACAAAATTCATGACGTCCCTTACTACTACTACTATTGCTGAAATAACTATTCGAAAATATTTAAGTACCAAATGTCTCACTAATGAAGACTACGCCTGGGAATCCATGAGTATTTATGGTCATGGAATTTTCACAATGTAAGGTCTCTCCTCGGGCAATGTTGTGTGGGTACCATATGGGGGGCGCTAGTTTTTGTGGGACGTATATGTCGCAAATGAAGAACTTGGCTGTAATTCATGAGTTTAGTTTCACAAATGGACCAGTCCCTTCTACGCATATCTTGAACAAACATTCCATGTATTTAACCAAATATTTGTGATTGAAGTTTTGCAAATGCAGCCTCATTCGCGATATTCACGAAAATAAAGTCCCACAAGAATTAGCGTCCATAGGGTGTGTACGTACGTATACACGTATGTACACCAGTGTTCTCCCCAGAAGCAATTCTAACCATGGTGAATATGTACATACGTACGTATGTGCATACGTACATCATTGTATACATACATACTATGCATCACAAATAGAATTTTGTTAGTTCGATAATTATGGATAGTCTGTACACATTTAGGAGTACTGCTTGATAAACAATGGCTTCAAATAAGTTAATGTTGAATAAGCGAGATCTTATTGCATCTCTGAATGTGCAGTCATGATGGTCATGTGACTAGGGGTTTTTCCCTTGCTGTAGTACACTTGAAGATTGAGGACTTGAGTCGACGTCTACGAACTGGAGATTTGGGGATTCCTACCAACCCTGCTGAGAGGTCTGTATGCCAGGATAGTGTGTGTGTGTGTGTGTGTGTGTGTGTGTGTGTGTTCTTGTGTGTCTGTTTGTCTGTGTTGTTCACACACTTGCGTAGGATAAACATATTCATACCTGCACATACGTACATACATGTACGGACACTTATGTATTACTATCTGCCATACGTTTTCTGTGTCTATGTACACGCTTGAGGCACAGAGAAAGTATGTACATCTGTACTCAAGCATCTGTGTATGTTTGCGCACATGCTTACATGCGTACATCCACATTGAGATGTGCTTGTGAGGCAATACGTCAACTTTATCAACATTTTTTGGCATTTATACAGGCTCAAAATGGAGGGAAGGGATCACAATCTCTCCCTCCCTGACCGCACTAACAGCACTATCAGCACTAATTTCTCCCTAACAGCACTAACAGTACTGTGTAATTTCTTTCCAGAGCAGCAGAAACTAGACTCTGTGCTACATGAAGTGTGGACCTAACATTGTTCACACACACGCACACACACACACACACACACACACACACACACACACACACACACACACACACACTCACACTCACGTATACAACTACATATGTGGCAAGCTCTCGTACTACTGGTTTTGCTCTCCCCATCAACCTTGCACATACACAGTATCAACACCCGCACATAACCCATTTCCCCTCGGCTGTAGACCTCCCTCCCACACACAGCACATATCCTTCTGCAATTAATTAATGATTGATTTAATCCTTAAGCTATCAATTTTTAATTGATAATTATTGTTAACATCAACTAACCCAGCTTCTTTCCAAGGCAGCTCGAAGCCTAACCTTTTTGTTGCCTCTTTGTGTAGTTTGATACATCTGCGTATTCACAAGAGGCTTGGAGTTGTAGCTACGTAGTTGCTTCAACCAGCCTTCTGTTCTTTGCGCTGATGCGTTGTAAGTTTCACTACAACCAGTACAGTGCTGCGTGTGTGTGTTTGTGTGTGTGTGTGTGTGTGTGTGTGTGTGTGTGTGTGTGTGTGTGTGTGTGTGTGTGTGTGCTCGCATTATTTGTCTTTCAGGGAGTTTGTATATTGGGCCAATACTGGTAAGCCTTAGTTTTGCGGTGTGATGTTGAGTTACCTGTGGGGCCATCTAGAAAATAGCCCTAAGATTGATACATGCCCGCCCATGCTGTCACAGTCACTCACACTGACCGTAGTCTTTGCATATGCTTTTGTGGTCACTTGTTCTGTTTGTACAGTGAACACCTCCATAATCCAACACCCCATGAGTCTCCAACCAGGTGTCGTGTATGTTTCAGAGGTTACTGGGTTACCAAGTGATTCTATTTGTAGTCAAACATTGCGACTGTCCCTCAGAGAATGTTGGATTATAGAGGTGTACGTATGTGTGTACATACGTACATGCAAATGCTAGCAATGGTTTTCATACGTATGTATGCACATGTGTGTATGTGTGCATCACTAACACTATGCATCGGTGTGTGTGTTCGTAGGTCACCGTCTCCAGAGCCTATATACAGCACTGATGGGAAGAGGCTTAACACGAGAGAAGTTCGTGTGAGGAAGAAACTGGAGGACGAGCGTCACTCATTAGTGCAGGACATGATGACATTGAACAGTGACTACAAACCACCATCCGACTACAAGTGTGTGTGTGTGTGTGTGTGTGTGTGTGTGTGTGTGTGTGTGTGTGTGTGTGTGTGTGTGTGTGTACCGGTGTACATATGTAAGTATGTCAGGAACACAGCAATGTACGTATGACAGATGTAAGCTTACATACGTACATGTCCTTTTGTATTATATACGGTTATTTTCTATGTACATACGTACATATGTATATATGTATACACATGTGTACATACATATGTACAGTAGGACGCCATTTTGCTTTTTACCACTGTTAGCTGCCCCCCCCCCTCCCCCACCCGCAGAGCTCCTGCCCGACGCTATGAGGAGAAGATATTCATCCCTCAGGACGAACATCCGGAGATCAGCTTTGTTGGACTCATCATTGGACCACGAGGACACACGTTGAAGCAGATTGAGAAGGAGGTGGGTGCATGTGTAGCTGTTGAAGGAGGTGGGTGCATGTGTAGCT
>CAUJGJ010000371.1:1635310-1637810 GCA_963170055.1 Halisarca cf. caerulea
GTACTGTACATATTTGTGTACATACATACACGTACTATGTGCATATGTTTGTATGTGCAAGTGTGTGTGTGTTTGTGTGTATGCATGTATGAGTGTATGTTTGCATGTAAGTACATACATATGTACATATGTACATACGTATATTGTAAGTGCATAAGTGTATTACTACTACATATGTACATATGTGCAAACATACAGGCACATGTGTGTGCATGTGCATAGACACACACACACACACACACACACACACACACACACACACACACACACACACACACACACACACACACACACACACACACACACACACACACACACACACACACACACACACACACACACACACACACACACACACACACACACACACACACACACACACACACACACACACACACACACTGACATACACACACACACACACACACACACTCACTCTCCTCTCTCTTTTCAGGTTACAGAATTCCTTTTAGACCTCCTATGCCGATGTGGCCATCCATGGCACAAGGTGTGTATGGTGTATGTACATACAGTACATACATACGTACTTATCTTGCACTGTACAATTTTATGAATGCAGTGAGACCTCACTTATCTGCATCTCCGAAAACCAGTTTCCTCACCTTCCGCAGTAGTTTTTACTGAAACAAATCTGCAGTATTCCTACTGTATCCAATACTGCTAGTCCCTCATTTTTCCAGTCCCCTCATTTAATCCACGTCATCCAGAACGGATGTGTGCGGATAAGTGAGGTCTGACTGTGTGTGCACTAACAATGTATGTGTGTACGTATGTACGTACTTACATATGTTCTGTATGTGCACTAGCACTTTATGTGTGTATATATGTACTTACATATGCTCTGTATGTGTACTAACAATGTATGTGTGTATGTACTTACATATGTTCTGTATGTGTACTAACAATGTATGTGTGTATGTACTTACATATGTTCTGTATGTGTAGTAGATACGTGCATACGTATGTGTGTACCCACTGGTATACACATGTATGTACATTTTCACTTATATATAGGTATGCATGTATGTGTGTACTGTATGTGTGTGTATACATACCTATGTATTTCATACTAATAGGTACAGTCGTATTGTGTTCCACCTGTGTTATCTCTCCCACATCTCCTGTGATATGTCCCCACTGGTCCTGTACTGTAGGTGTGATGCCCAATCGTCCGTTTGCCCCCACCGCCCCTGGACTGAGGCCTCCCACCTCGTCGGTGGCTGCTTCCATTTCTGTCAATCTGGCTCCCCCCATTCCACCTCAGCAGTCCACCAGAGGTGTGTGTGTGTGTGTGTGTGTGTGTGTGTGTGTGTGTGTGTGTGTGTGTGTGTGTGTGTGTGTGTGTGTGTGCATACTATCATGTGAGTAGGGTATACATGTGTATGTACATTTGCACTCACATGGATGTACGTACATGCACACATTGACATACATATGTACGTATGTGTATGTACACATGCATATGTATGTACATATATACACACATGTTCATACACACCACATCAAATGTGCATACACGTATGCACACACACACACACACATACACACACACACACACACACACACACACACACACACACACACACACACCTCCTCTTGTCTACCCTCCAGGATCCTTGCCTGTGTCCACTGCCTCATTGTCTGCATTCACAGCTCCACCCCCACCACCCCCGCCCACTCAGGCAACACTGCCGGCTGCTGGTTTTGGGCAATTTCCTCCTCCACCGCCTCCTCCGGTAAGTCTACCCTTGTTGCTCTTCATATTGTGTATATTTATGCTGTGTGTGTATGTACACGCAGTCACACTTGGTGTATACGACACCACAAACACTACGCTGGGTACTATCTGCCCTGATTCATCCAACACATATGTACATACGTATGTACGTATGTAGCTGATTCTGAACAGCTTACTGTGAGTCCCCTTCACTCAGCACTACACCCTCACATCACCTCATGTAGTTCGTACTTTTCCATTTTTTACTCTATGTACGGATGTGGGAGACATCATTCCTCATTCTGCATACATGTGGTTTGTGCAGGGTTTTTTTCAGGGGTGGGAGGTGATTGCCCCGCCCCCCAGGAATAGCGTTGACGTTAATACAGTATACAATTTTAATTATATGGCTGTCACCCCCCCCCCCCCCCCCACACACACACAATATCTACAACTACACTCGCAGGATTGCTGATATAAGAACACTGTTACAATGATCCGTAGACGTAACCCTGTTGAGGCAATTCTCACACACTCAACTTCGTGTCTCACCTTCTCCTCTTCTCATAGGACAGTACAGCCTCAGCTCCTCCCCCTCCCCCTCCTCCACCACCGTCTTAGGACTCTAGTGGCCAACAGCATCTCAAGTTGATGCAGTTACGGATGTACACTTTCATGTGTATTTGCAGTTGTTACAAGGAATTGTATGCTAATAATACAATTATTTCATCATTATTGAGTTATTTATACCACCATTAGACA
>CAUJGJ010000371.1:1650310-1662810 GCA_963170055.1 Halisarca cf. caerulea
GAATATTTTCATACACTAATATAATACGTTTTCCACAAATCCCCCCTCTCCCACCCTTTAAACGTCAAAAACTATATACTTGAGACATATGACACCTCAAGCCTTCTTACGGTACAATTCACAAAGGTTGCCCAATAAAAAACGAACATACAGTGAGACCTTGTTCAACTGCACCTCAGCTATCCAATTCCCTCACCTTCCGCAGTGTTTTTCACTGGAACAGATCTGCAATACTCCTACTGTACACTATACTACTGCTCCCACATATATCCAGTCCCCTCACTTTATCTGCAATGTCATCAAGAATAATGACTAGTGTGTGCGGATAAGTGAGGTCTCACTTATCCACGCACATCCGTTTTGGATGACATTGTGGATAAAGTGAGGGAACTGGATAAATGAGGGAGTAGCAGTATTGGATACAGTAGGATTATTGCAGATTTGTTCCAGTAAAAAAACTACTGCGGAAGGTGAGGGAACTGGATATCTGAGGTGGGGGTAAGTGAGGTCTCACTGTGTACAGTGTGTACAATACATAAACATACGGCACTCTACACCACAAGAAGACTAATGCACGGATGAGCTGATAAATAAGTGCACATACCATTCACACATTGCATGATTCTGATGTCTTTGGAAGAAAGTGACTCTTCCTTCCAATCCTTTACAAGCTTCTCGTAGTCGCTGAATCGAGTCAGAGCCCTTATTGGCACACTCACCCCAGCTGCCTCGGTCCACCCCAGCTCCTCCAAGGAAGACCTTGTCAACATGGCCGTTGAAAACTACGTATAAACCAATAGAAAGACATCGATACAATCTTCTTCTTCACTTTTCAATTCACCACCAGTGTCCAGATATCCGCATTCAGGGGAAACCCTCTAATTCAGACCCCTGAATTGGGGACACCCTTCTAATCCAGACCCCTGAATTGGGGACACCCCTCTAATCCAGACCCCTGAATTGGGGACACCCTTCTAATGAGAACACATACCACTGGAACCAAATAACCCACTATAATAAGCCGCAGTACATCTCCAACCCCTGAAATGAGGACACCTCAATAATTAGGACAGTCCTGTCTGGTCCCAAGGTGTCTGGATTAGAGGGGTTCCACTATAAAGCAAAGAATTTGGTTCCAGTGGCATGTGCCCACAATTTAGGGGTCTGGATTAGAGGGCTCCACTGTACAGACACAAGTCCTCACCACTCACTTCAACAGTGTAGCCCACAAACTTGGAATCCACGTTCTCACATTCTTGGAAGTTGAGCATGATAAGCAGGTTTGGGTCTACAGTTGTTGCGAGCTCTGAAGTCACGGAGTCTGTGTCCCCACCCGCTGTGGCAGTTGCAGCAGACAACTTTCTCTCCACTTCAGGAGTGGATGTTGCTTGAGGAGGGGAATTTTCCACAAGGCCCTCATGCGGTGTCACCTAAATAAGGTATTCAGTGATACAAAAGAATGAAAACATTATTAGATTTTTGAAGCACTGATGTCACATAAATTTCAGAATTTTGATGAAAATATACACAAAATTAATATTTGTATGAAATACGTATAATAAAAACTATTAGAAAGCATATGGAGAAAGATCAGTCAGTAATTAGCATTGATTTAAGTGTATCATATTGTGAATTGCACCAAGTTGTAATCCTTTACATAGAACAACTACACAAATGTAGACATGTACGCACAATGACACTTGCACTATTGGGTAGACATGTACGTACACGGACACTTGCACTATTGGGTAGACATGTACGTACACGGACACTTGCACTATTGGGTAGACATGTACGCACAATGACACTTGCACTATTGGGTACACATGTACGTACACGGACACTTGCACTATTGGGTAGACATGTACGCACAATGACACTTGCACTATTGGGTACACATGTACGTACACGGACACTTGCACTATTGGGTACATCAGACACTCATTTGAGGCTACATCCAATGGTACTTGTCATGAGAGGAACATACGTACGTAGTTTTCTTACCAGGACAAGGCCGTGTACTGCACATGAGGTAGGGGCAGAGTGAGGAGTATGTACTAGTCTGTGTACTGTACATGAGGTAGGGACAGAGTGAGGAGTGTGTACTAGTCTGTGTACTGTACATGAGGTAGGGACAGAGTGAGGAGTGTGTACTAGTCTGTGTACTGTGCATGAGGTAGTGACAGAGTGAGGAGTATGTACTAGTCTGTGTACTGTACATGAGGTAGGAACAGAGTGAGGAGTATGTATTAGTCTGTGTACTGTACATAAGATAGGAACAGAGTGAGGAGTATATACTAGTCTGTGTACTGTACATGAGATAGGGTTGGAGCAAGTAGTATGTGCCCACTAGTCTGTGAACAGTAAAGGAGTACGTATGTACTAGTCTGTGCATTGCACAAGTCACATATGGATAAAGTGAGGAGTAAGTACATAACAGTCTGTGTAATGTACATGATGTAGAGCGTAATAGTCCACTACACCTGGTGCTTTGCTGCAGCAAGTCTTTCCACAAGACATTCGTTTTCTCGTTGCATATTCTTTCTGATGGCCTTAAATCTCTCTGGTGGTGATTTACTGAAAATTGCAATGATCGCTCTCATGAGAAAGTTAGGATCACTCAGAAGCCCAACCAGAGGAAGAAGTACATTTTCAGCAAGCACTTCACGTAGAAAGAGGCGAGCAGGACTTGCACGTTTGAAGTTGTCGGGTATACCCAACTCACACACACAGTCTAGGCATGCTCTGATGTAGCGCAGTTCTGTTTCTTGGCTCTGCATGGCAAGGTGAACGGGTGCACCAGGCTCTTTCAAGAACTCTCTTACCGAGGCGGGATTTAGGATGAAGACTCCTTGCTGTCTAGAACCGATATCGTTCAGGACGGACAAATGACGAAGGGCTACAGATAATAGGTCGCAGAACACTTCTTTGGTGTCAGTACTGGTCAATCTCTCTTCCACGACCGTTGAAAAGTCGTGCAACAGGTGCCTGACTTCCGAGGGAAAGTGGTCATCTTCGGAAAAGCTAGTGTACCATTTTACAACAAAGTCCCTTAAGATTAGCTCGACCAACTTCTCTATTTCCCAGCGGGAAAGTTTCTTGTTATATCTACCTCCAAAATTTACCTCAGCAGGCGTAATCTGACGCGCTTTCACAAACTTCACTATGAAGTTTGCAAGTGTTCCGTCCACATTCTTCCTTAGCAGTTGACTTTGCCGGTCAAAGCAGATAAAATCGGTCAGTAAGAAAGAAAAAACGAGAAAAATACTTCCTAAGATAACTGGGATTCCATACGTTGTCCACATAAAAGAGAACAGTACAACAATAGCTGCACCAACGAATGCAGTAAAATGCGAAGCCATTTTAGCTAAACTGTACGAGTATGATCCTGTCATTAAAAATATCACGTGACTATATATGGCCTGTCAAGTTGGGGACATTTGTATACACATAATAACATGTACACATACCTATTCATTCCTGTTGTCCTTTGTAGCTATAGGGAAGATGCCCACTTTTATTTCAGGGAGTCCATTGTTAGAGGTTCTACTGAAACTACTGTACTTGATGTAATATTCGTAGATACTCCGTGTACTATGGATTGTGTATACATGTGGTAGTACGGGTGTACTGTACATGTGCTGTTCTGCCTAGGTTACTAAGGCATGTACTACATACAACATGCTCCTCACAACTTTGAGGCGAATTATGAATCAAAGCCATTGCAATAATATTATATAGGTGTTTGCACTAAAAATTAGTCTATTAATATTCATAAAAAATCCATCTATGCCGGAAAAAATTTCATATATGAATTAAAATTCTATCCATGTACAACAAATTTAAATAATCTTGCAAGGTGACTCAGTTACTACGTGATCCTTAACTCAATTCATATTCTCCAACTCCTGTTGGAGAATACCTAAAAGCACGAGTAAAGCCTTGGAACAATTTCAACTTCTTGTAACATTTCTTGCACAATTGGCAAAGGCAACAGGACTTAAGTAGAAAGGCAAACTCCTTTGCATTCTTCAGCATGTTAATATCCATATCACCAATCTCATCTAGGGTTAGTTTACAAGTTTCTGGAATACACAAAACTACAAAAATTGCTGCCGTAAGTGAAAGTGCGGCAAATATCAGAAAAGGAACAGTGAAACCGATTTCCCTACTGACTGCAGGAAATGCAAAAGTAACTACGACAACAGCGACACGGTTCACAGAGCCTGATATTCCACTGGCCAGCCCTCGGATTTCCCATGGATACAATTCTCCTGCAACAGCCCACGAGATGCTAGCCCAAGACACAGAAAAGGAGACAAAAAATAGCAAAAAGCAAAGTATAGGAATCACCTGTACTCCTGGCATAGAATTGGTGTCATTGGCATTGACAGGTGGCTGGATGCAACTGCTAGCTCTTGTTTCAGTTACATTTGACATATTAAAGTTTGTCAAGCTGCTTTCTGAAGTAACAAACCCAAAGGATATGCCAAAATACACTGCTATTCCAATATTAGCAAACATTATTCCAATAGCACCAAAAAACAAAGGAATCCGTCTGCCAAGTCGATCGATAAAGAAGAAGGTGCACACAGCTCCAGACATTTGTACGATGCCTATGCTGATTGCAGCTACTGTATTAGCTGATAGTGTATCACTATTCCACCCTGCACTGTCCAGTATAGGTCCCACATAGTATAAAATAGCACTGAGACCAGTTATTTGCTGGAAAGCAAGAGTGCAGGTACCCACAACAATGACCTTTGTGTATTTCAAGCTTTTACTCCAGGACATAGATGTGCGAACACGTTTAATATTTTGGATCTTCTGCCTCAAAGATTGCATGTTTTTGATTGGATTGCGCGAGCGATTTGGTGACTTCTGCACAGTCAGAAGTACGAAAACGTGCAACAAAGATATACTACTAAAGACAAAAGATGACTTCCAGTAACCTATCAGTCCACCAAGGAGATAGGCAGTAAATAAGCCACAAGTTAGAAAAATTTGAAAGACCATGCTGAAACGTCCTCGTAAATTGGGTGGTGATATTTCTGCAATATAGACCTAAGGGGAAACAGCACATGATTACACCAGCACACGGTTATGAACCGTAACAAAGAGACACACAAAGAAGGCCAATTTGAGAGGTCTACTAAATGCCAACAGTAAGCACTACATTTGTATAAATGATGTATAATAGCTATTACAATACTAAATCCTAACCAACCCATAATTCAAATGCATTAACGATTGGAATTTGTATTTGAAAAGCACCCATGTAGAACCAAAAATACCTGGACCAGAATTTCTGTGACAGCCCAATTTATCTATCTATCCATGTACAGTATAAAGACTTCAAATCACAATAACATTAACCATTTACCAACACAATTGGAACAGCAAATCCCATAGCAAATCCTGTCAGTGCTCTCCCTGTAAGTAGAAGTCCTCTGAAAGCATAAGGAGACGTGATGAAGTATGAACACCCCAACATAGTCCAACCAGATACGTACACAACAGCTGTCAGGATCATGCCAGTCACTAGGCCAGTTACAGCAGTCAAAGGAGCGCTTAGTAGACCTCCAGCGATAGCTGCAATAGGTGAAATGGGTCCTATAAGAACTTGATAAGCACATTCGTCAGTACTGAATCCCTCCTTCCATTGAGTGAGGTTGGCTTCCTGTAAATCAATGAGTAGCGGCGACGAGAATACAGTGGTTGTACCGTATTGAAATGACGCCAGAGAGGCGACTATCGAGAAGTAGAAAACCTTCAAAGTGGACTTGTTACAAAATGAAAAACTAGCTTTATATGGAATGCACTCAAATTTGGGCGCCTGTTCATAGCCATTTGAATCATTGACAAGGCCACCATCATCCTCGGAATCTGTAGCTAAAACAGTGGCCATTTTGTTACAATTTCGCAATGACATAGATAGATAGATAGATATTATTATCTTTCAACAGGAAAAGCCGGAGGAAGTCACTTGCTGCTTCATTTTTATTTCTCCACGTGTCACATGATCTTCTTTTCGAGGTCAAGTGGAGTCAGAGAGATCCCCCAACACACCCTGTAACAGTAGCGTGAGTTGGCATGGAGACTCAAAGGCGCGACACATCGCCAGCTTACGATCTTTCGGACAGTGAAAATGTACCTCTGTTTAATGATCTGTCAAAATCAAATGTTGGCCACGTCTCTCGTACAACCAAGTGGAAAACGGCATTACAGACTGTATACTTCTCGCTCGTGGCGTGTATCGGAGGTCTCTCGTTTGGTTTGACGGTTGTCTTCTCTTCCCCTTTACTGGACGACCTGATGAAATCCAACCTCACACAGTGGAAGGAGGGGTTCAGTACTGACGAATGTGCTTATCAAGTTCTTATAGGACCCATTTCACCTATTGCAGCTGTCGCTGGAGGTCTACTAAGCGCTCCTTTGACTGCTGTAACTGGTCTAGTGACTGGCATGATCCTGACAGCTGTTGTGTACGTGTCAGGTTGGACTATGTTGGGGTGTTCGTACTTCGTCACATCTCCTTATGCTTTCAGAGGACTTCTACTTACAGGGAGAGCACTGACAGGATTTGCTATGGGATTCAGTGCAGCCTCAGTACCTGTGAGTGGGCTACTAGTCTAGTGTTTTCAGACCCGCTCTCATCGCCATTTGCTTTTTCACTGTGCAATGGCGAGATTGGGTCTGGCTACGCGAGACTAATGGGCTACTTACACTAATGTATACAGTACTTAATTTGTATGTAATGTGTTTTACATGCAAGTATTGCTAATACACTGTATAATCTTCTAACTATTTGGGAGTGTTCTGATATCAGTGACCTGTGATGTACCACATATACATATCAATACATGCACTTTTCCCCTATCCACCCGTAATTCCCCTATTCACCTGTAATTCCCCTATCCTCCCGTAATTTCCCTATTCACCTGTAATTCCCCTATCCTCCCGTAGTTCCCTATGCACAAGGATACAAGCTGATACTGTGCACTCCACTTAATTCGCACTACGTAGCTTAACTGGAAGTTCTGGATAAGTTGAGAGTCTGTTTCTCCCTATACTCATTTAATATTAAGACTAGTTGTGAACAAAGGTCAGAACCTCGCGATTGCTAAAACTAAAAGTAAATTTTAATAGAAATTGAATTGTGCTCAATTCTATTATGACTGCTGCTTATGAATTTGAAACTGATGTGTGTGTTCTTGCTTTGAGTTGTAATGCTAGATTGAGTATAATGGTATTACAATGGCCAGATGCAAAGTTAGCAGTCTTGTTTACTCACTTGCATGATTAGAAGACACGCAGTGTGTAGACTAACAGTCCTTGACATAGTTTGAGACAAGACTGTACATCAGTGTTACATTTGTTAATTTGTGATATTTGGCATTCAATTTGGTTGAGTCATGCATCAGTGATTGACACAATCTGTTATTTCTTCTGGTGTGTTAAATTTGCAAAATATATGGTCTCTTACATTTTTATTTTGTACAATGACATGATTCAGTTGAATTTCAATTGCTTGGTTCAATTTGGCCTGCCTTGAACATTGACACTAGCACTAAGCAATGTGACAAGTGTCACTGCATGTAATCTGTACAAGATATCAAGTCGAAGTCCATGGTCCTAGAAGTATTTTGCTTCCTCAAAATAATATTATTGTCAATTTACCCGGACAATAGTGGAGCTGAATATATAGAAGACGTCCTAAAAACTTCGTCGAAACAACAAAGAAAGCAACCAGAGCAGTCTTGGATCTGGAGATAGCACCATATAATCTACATGTGTCCTTGCGCATGCGCAGTCGCAAAAAAGGTTCCCCTAAAGATGTCTGACACAATGGCTACTCAATTCGATCACCCAAGTTGTGAATCCTGCTGTTTAGTGGAAGAAACTTGAAAATCGCCGCATAGAAAATTTAGAGATTATTGTGCAAAAATGATAAAGATTGTTAAAATTATCCTATCGCTCAAGATGGGACTGTCAGGGACCCAAACGTAAGTGACTTTGGGTGCGTTTTGTTTAATACCCAGTGGGGAAATGCATGTGAAGTTTATCTTATCACATAGAACACGTTTGCCCACTTCTGTTATTGCCACTTTGCTGATACTTAACTTTAATGTCGACTTGCAACTTGCGCACAAAAGAATGACATATTGGCCAAAATATATGATTAAGTGCGTGGGTGTCTCAATCAGACTCCCCTATACGACGGAAACAATTGACCTCGCTAAACCGCTCAGTAATGAACACACTATCATAGTATGTTAAGTAGAAGTTCTGATAAGTGGAAGTTGTTTTGTTGTTCCAGGTGATTCGACTTGTCCATACTCCACTGTATGTACGTATGTACTCATTCTCCCGTGCACATTGCCTTGCCAGGTTATTCCTATGTCACATTTACTTGCCATGTTCACCCCTGTGTTTGAGGCTTATTCATTTTTGTAGGGTTCTATCCATGGGGGGGGGCTTCCACCCCAAAATATTCCAGCTGTAGTGCAAAATGCTACTTCAGTGTCAAAGTCCACCCTGAATGGTCTAAAATGGTCTGAAATACCACCTTATATATCCTAAGAAGTCAAATTTTTCTTGGGGGAGCATACCCCCAGTTCCCCCTAGTTATATACCCCTACAATACCATATACATCACTCCACTGCATGTATTTTGTAGATAGCAGGGGCACCACATGCTAACATATCTGCCCCCGTCCATTGTCCCTATGATCATCAGGCCCATGCACAGGGGGGTTGAGGGGGTTTGACCAAACCCATTGTGTAGACATTGAACAGAGATACGTGTTTTCTGACTGACTCAAGGCAACCAAATTAAACTCTACAATAATACTGAGGTTCTTGGATGCATAAGCAAGTGATGCAACATGGTGCAATCATTATACGTACATCATTGTACATCGCATGAAACAGTAGAGAGTAGCTACAATGTAACCCCCCCCCCCCCCCCCCCCTATTGTGAACCCTGTGTATGGCCTGATCATTATTTTGAAAGAAGCCTGCTACATTTATAAATACAATACATGTATTAAAACTAAGATCATGTCTCGCATGCCCAGCAAGCACTGTAATACTGACGCTCTCCCCAAAATTTTTATTCTAGATAGAACCCTGTTTTGTATTCGTTATTGAAATAATGAGTGTTCCCCCATTGTAAGTGTAAAATGAAACGAGATTTTTTTTTTCATCAAGTATACATTTCATGTATTTCATATACATCTCCCTCTGATGCAGGTATACATTGCTGAGATATCCCCAGCAAACAGAAGAGGGATGTTGGGAGGTCTCTTTCAGATGTCTGTAGTCACTGGAGGATTGCTGTCATATCTTCTAGGAGGTTTGATTTCCTACTGGAAGGCTCCCTTTGTCTTTGCTGGCATTTCTGTTCTTCATTTCGTGCTATTGTTCACTATACAAAAGTCACCAAATCGTTCTCGTAATCCTGTTACAAATCTAAGGAGATTGACTCAAAAGGTTCATGAGGATCCCAACCTTGATGCTGTGAATTCACCAACTGCTTTGGGTAACTCTTGGCGACTGGCACTTGTGGTTATGATAATGACATTTCAGCAGGTGTCTGGAGTTAACGCCATAGTTTTCTATGCCGGTCCTATTCTAGAGTCCACTGGATGGAATAGTACAGTTATTACAGCAGACATGGCAGCGTCTCTTTCCATTGGTGTTGTTCAGTTTCTTCCAACTTTGATTTCTATTTTCCTTGTTGATCGATTTGGTCGACGCTTGTTGCTGTTTTTTGGTTCTCTGGGTCTAATTCTGGCAAACTGTGGAATGGTGCTGTATTTTGCAATATCCTATGGTTTTCTTCCAGCTTCAAGTACTTCTAACGCTACCAGTTGTTTCCAGAATGGTCTTGTCAATAGTTCTCTTGCAAGGAGACTGGAGGTTCTTCCTCTGCTTTCCATTGCTGTCTTCTTTGTTGCCTTTTCCCTATCCTGGGGACCCATTGCTTGGACATTTGCAGCTGAAATTCTCCCCACAAAGATACGAACTTTAGGAAATAGTGTTGGAGTAGCCACCAACTGGATTTGGGTGTCTGTGGTAACGTTACTCTTCCCCATTGTGTCTCAGAAAGCTGGCTATGCAATACCATTCTGTATATTCGCCATCTTAGCCTTAATGTCGGCCATTTTTGTTGTGTTTTTCATGCCGGAAACACGTGGTTTGACTCTGCATGAAAGTGCTGGTCTAAAGTACAGTGTGAAATCAAATGTAAAAGAGTTTGCGGGTCTCCTCAAGTGGTGTTTTTGCTGTCAAAGTTGCAGGCACCATCCCAGGGAAAGTCCCACTTCATCACATGCCAACTAGTAACTGTCATGAATATCATTTACTAACTGTTACATTTCTCTTGCAGCATGCCATGCCCACTTTCAGCATCCAGTTTTCAATAATTTATAATTTATTTCAATTTAATCAACTCTATTTATTTGCATGGATTTTGGAATTTGTGCTATCCCCTTTTTGGGGGAAATATTTGACAATGTACGAGAAGTCTAACTTAGGCCTAGACCCTACATAGTCAGCTGAAAATGTGAGCAGTGTATTTAGAGCAGTGACTGTATATCCAGTACCCACTTCATGCACTCGGTACCCGCAGCACGGTAATGCATGTGTGGCCAGCGCCTATATTATGGCATAGATCTAGCTAGCTTGTATTGCTGACTCCATACCGGTGTCTGCCCTACACTCGGCCCAACATGCAAAATGGCGGATAGAGGGTTGGGTGGGCGTGGTGAGTGGCGCACACGCAGCGCGTGAGCACCAGCAAAATGGAAGACCGTAAAGACTGCGAAGACAAACGAAAAGAAGAAGAACTCGAGGGGGAAGAGCTATCGTTAGACAACTACAACCCTTTATTAGACAGTGAAGGCCACCCGCTGATTCTCCATTCTTTACAAGTAGGAGAACATAGCCTGTCGAAAGCTGTGAAATACAAGAAGATATTCAAAGCCATTTATTTTACCATTGTGGCCTGCTTCGGTGGTTTTGGGTTTGGATTGACTGCTGTCTTCTCTTCCCCTTTACTGGATGACCTGTCGAATTCCAACCTCACTCAGTGGAAGGAGGGATTCAGTACTGACGAATGTGCTTATCAAGTTCTTATAGGCCCCATTTCACCTATTGCAGCTGTCGCTGGAGGTCTACTAAGCGCTCCTTTGACTGCTGTAACTGGCCTAGTGACTGGAATGATCCTGACAGCTGTTGTGTACGTGTCAGGTTGGACTATGTTGGGGTGTTCGTACTTCGTCACGTCTCCTTATGCTTTCAGAGTACAGGGAGAGCACTGACAGGATTTGCTATGGGATTCAGTGCAGCCTCAGTACCTGTGAGTGGGCTACACATTGCATTGTACTAATATAGTGTAACAGACCTTGTCCTTTATACCGCATGATTAATCTGCTGGATTAATTACATGCATTAATTGTCTCATGAAACTAGAGAAAAGCTTTAAACCTTTCCACAACCAAATAACGTCATCGTGTAAAAAAGCCTTAGTGTGGAATGCGTGGGCTGGGCTACACGAGACTAGGGTGTCTATGCAAGCTGCTCATAGAGTACATCTGTAAGTTTGTAGTATCTGTATTCAAAGCCCTGCCGTCTGCCGACCTGTGCCCAGTTAACAACTGCAGTATAATCATATTATATTGAATTAAATTTGCAGAGTGTATTGAATACATGAAATCCCCAGGGTTCGTTCTGTGATCATATTGAATTTGTGAATACTGCTCTCTGTATCAAGCTTCACCTACAGTTACAAATTGAACACACCATTGATTAGTCTATAGTTCAGGGGTGACCAATGATTTCTATCATTTTGAATTTTCTTTTTCCTGCTTGTACATGCAGGTGTATGTTGCGGAAATATCACCAGCTAAGATCAGAGGAATGCTGGGAGGGCTCTTCCAGATGTCTGTGGTCACTGGAGGACTAGTTACATTTGTATTGGGTGGCTTGATCTGGTATTGGCAGGCCTCTTTCGTCTTTGCAGGCATGTCCGCTTTTAGCATAGTCCTTCTTTTTACAGTACAGAAGTCCCCAAACCGTTCCCGAAATCCTCTAAAAAATCTGAGAAAATTAACACGAAAGACGAATCATGATGCTAGCCTTGACCAAACAATTTCACACTCTCCGTTAGGTTACGTTTGGAGGCTTTCCCTCATTGTTGCTATAATGACCTTCCAGCAGGTTTCTGGAGTGAATGCGATTGCCTTCTATGCTGGACCTATCTTACAGTCCACAGGATGGAATAATCCAGTTATATCAGCAGACATGGCAGCATCTGTGTCCATTGGAGTAATGCAGACTATTCCAACGTTCATATCTCTTTTCTTAGTCGATCGCTTCGGACGACGCATTTTACTGTTTTTCGGATCTATTGGTCTGATTTTTGCAAATCTTGGAATGGTTGTGTACTTCGCTGTTTCTTTTGGCTTTCTTCCTCCAGAGGTGCATGTGAACTC
>CAUJGJ010000371.1:1670310-1697810 GCA_963170055.1 Halisarca cf. caerulea
CTGTCGCTGGAGGTCTACTAAGCGCTCCTTTGACTGCTGTAACTGGCCTAGTGACTGGAATGATCCTGACAGCTGTTGTGTACGTGTCAGGTTGGACTATGTTGGGGTGTTCGTACTTCATCACGTCTCCTTATGCTTTCAGAGGACTTCTACTTACAGGGAGAGCATTGGCAGGATTTGCTATGGGATTCAATGCAGCCTCAGTACCTGTGAGTGGGCTACACGATGCAAGCAAGTGAAAACTGTTACTGTAGTAATTTTGTCGAGAAGCCTCAAAGCATTCAAATTGAATGTGCATACTGTACCATTAGTACCCCTTTTGAGAGACCAATTCTTTTGTAAGACCAGGTTTGCTGGTATATGTCCCAAATTAACCCCCCCCCTTGTCAGAGACCACCTACTTTGAAGGACCACTTTTCACATGTCCCCAAGGATGGTCTCTCAAAAGTAGTACCACTGTTACAGTTTCTGTCATCCATGCAGGTTCCTCATTACGTAGCATGCATTTTAATTCGGCAGTTTAGCAGACAACATCCAAATATAAACACTACCATTTTTCATGCATGTTCAATTAGTACTACAGTTGTTGTTATGGTCACCACAAGGGTTGAAACTTTTATTTTATCAACTAATACATGGTCTAAATCAACCAAAATTGCCGAGTTTTTTTTTTTTTGGTGGCTGATCTTTCTACGTTTGCATGCAGTATTCTGACATCTATGCAAACTGCAACCAGACATTATAGTTATTTAATCTCCCTCTCATGCAGGTATACATTGCTGAGATATCTCCAGCCAACAAACGGGGGAGTTTGGGAGGTCTCTTTCAGATGTCTGTGGTCACTGGGGGATTGACGTCGTATCTTCTAGGAGGTTTGCTTTCCTACTGGAAGGCATCCTTCATCTTTGCTGGCATTTCTACAATTCATTTCATATTGCTGTTTACTATACGGAAGTCACCAAATCGCTCCTGGAATCCTGTTACAAATTTAAGGAGATTGACTCGAAGCTTTGGAAGGGGGTATAAACATCCCAGCGTTTATGCTGTAACTTCACCAACAGTTACTACTTTGGGTTGCTTCTGGCGGCTAGCACTTGTGGTTATGATAATGACATTTCAGCAGGTGTCTGGAGTGAATTCATTAATTTTCTACACTGGTCCGATTCTAGAGTCCACTGGATGGGACAGCTCTGTTATTACAGCAGACATGGCAGCATCTCTATCCATTGGTGTTGTACGATTTTTTGCATCATTGATTTCAATTTGCCTAGTTGATTTGTTTGGTCGACGTCTTTTGTTGTTTTTTGGGTCCATTGGTATGATACTTGCGAGCTTCGGAATGGCACTATACTTCTCACTGTCATATGGTTTTTTACCATTAAGCATTCACAACAACTCTACTATGTTCAGCTGTTTTGACAGTGGCCTTGCCAATAGTTCTCTTGCAAGAAAATTTCAAGTTCTGCCTCTGGTTTCAATTTCTGTCTTCTTTTTTGCCTTTTCAGTATCCTGGGGGGCCATATCTTGGACATTTGCAGCTGAAATTCTCCCCACAAAGATACGAACTTTAGGAAATAGTGTTGGAGTAGCCACCAACTGGATTTGGGTGTCTGTGGTAACGTTACTCTTCCCCATTGTGTCTCAGAAAGCTGGTTATGCAATACCATTCTGTATATTTGCCATCTTAGCCTTAATTTCGGCCATTTTCGTTGTGTTTTTCATGCCGGAAACACGTGGTTTGACTCTGCATGAAAGTGCTGGTCTAAAGTACAGTGTGAAATCAAATGTAAAAGAGTTTGTGGGTCTTCTCAAGTGGTGTTTTTGCTGTCGATGTAGATGTTGGTCACGGGGGCTGCGCCAAGGAGAATCCTAAATAATTATTTGTTTGCAATATTAGATATCAGTATGTATTATTTATTGTTATTATTAATTTTATACAGGTGATACTGTGCTGTTTTTCACTTGGAATTAGTATTTCCCTAGCTGCACATGGTATTTATGTATTGTAGTGTATACATATACACAGGCACATATAGACAGGCCCTGGGTTAATTGCGGTTGGGAGTATATAGAAAGAACTTGTAAATGAAAGAGCTAGGTGATGTCCTTGCAACACAAGCTAATGTGGAAGTCATCTTTTCCCTTGAAGGCGTGATTTGAAATCGCTTTTAACACCAAATATAAGGCCAGCAATGACATCACAAGTGGAATTTAACAACCGGGTGCAGTCCCAGCAAATCATTAGTAGTGACTATGAAATTATTCTGATTCTCAGCTATACGGCACTTTAAATTGTGTGTGTGTGCATGTATATAATACACATCCATGCATGTGTACTTGTAGGATGTTATATGTGTGTGTAGACATGGGTATGTGTAATTGGTTGCATGTGAATTATGATAATTTTCTGTGTACATTATTATGTTCTCTTTACTTTTAGATCATTAATAATATTGACTTATATTTATTTTTTGACAAAAATGTACATTGAATAATATTATAATTAATCTTTGGTTACAAAATGCAATGTGATAATGTATATGTAATAATACATGCAGTCAAACCTCTCTATAACGAACTGCCTCAGGACCAGTGAACACACACACACACACACACACACACACACATGCACACATGTACACACACACACACACACACACACACACACACACACACACACACACACACACACACACACACACACACACACATATGCATGTATGCACACATGCATGTACACGCATGCACACACACACACACATATAATATATATAAATTATTATATACACACAATGCCCTGGCACACACACATGTATATGTATACACATGTACACACTTGTGTTGTGCAATTAATGACAAGTTGTAGGTGATGAAACTTAAAGGAAGAGCTAACAGCCTATAAAAACGCAGTATCAAATTTAGATGTGTTGAAAGAAGTATTCATAACAATCAATACATCCAGGGTTCTATCCAGTGGGGGGCCCTTCCATCCAAAAAAATTCCAACTTGCAATACAAATTACTATGGAGTAGGCCCTACTTGAGTGTCAAAATTTACCTTGAATGATCTAAAATGGCCTCAAATACAACCTTGTATAACCTAAAAACTCAAATTTTCCCTAGGGGGCATGCCCCAAGACCCCTCTAGTTAAGTATGTATACTCTTACACTCCATAATATATCCAGGTGTGTACAAACACACACACGCACATACACACACACATACACACACACACACACAGACACACACACACACACACACACACACACACACACACACACACGCACACACATGTACACACATCTATGCACATGCTTGCATGTATGCACACATGCACTCGTTTCACTACTATAGAGAAGGCCCTATACTTGAGCGTCAAAATCAGCATTGAATGGTCTAAAATGGCTTCAAATGCAACATTATATCACCTAAAAACTCAAATTTTCCCTAGGGAGGCATGCCTCCGGATCCCTCTAGTTAAGTATGTATACTCCTGCACTACATAATATATAATATTATGGGCGTGCACAAACACACACACACACACACACACACACACACACACACACACGCATGCATGCACGCACACACGTATATACACACAATGTCATATGTGCACATATATACACACACATGCAGGCACTCGATCATTGTATTACTATAGAGAAGGCCCTACTTGAGTGTGAAAATCAGCCTTATATGGTCTAAAATGGCCTCAAATGCAACATTATCTCACCTAAAAACTCAAATTTTCCCTGGGGGGGGGGGGGGGGGAGGGGGGGAGGAGGGGGGCATGCCCCCCTAGTTTCACATATAATATTTATATATATATACCCCTGCATTCCATATACATATCTGCATGCACCTCTATTATCACTGCACTGCATGTGTTTTATAGATGTTTAGGACACCACATAATATTATACATACATGTACCTGCCCCCCCTACTATACTTTGTAATTATTAGTGGTATTGTGTAATAAGAACGTCATAATAATACGTCAACTGTGCATGCTGTTGGCATTGGCTTGAATATTAGTGTTATTAGCAAGCCATTGGTAGTCGAAGGGATTTCTTGCAAGTGAGATTTATAATCATAAGTTTAATAAGGTGCTAAGATCCTCTATCCTAGTTTGTGTACTGGAACCCATTAACAGTAAATTACTAATTAGCCATGGCATTTCTGTAATTTAGTTTATAGTTGGGGAACTCCAACTTTTTCAAGGTTCCATAAACAGTGGTCAGGCTGAAATCTGACTAGCCGGACTAGTGGAGCCCCTGTAATATGTACTGTATGTATATAATCACCTATGTGCACATTGTATACATATGTGAATTCTATATTATTATAGTTACATGCACACAATGTATTACACCATGTGCAGCGTGGTTCTCTAGCTCTCAAATGCACAAAGCGGGACCCTAAAACTGCTTGTGTAGTCAACTCGCATTTCATTTCATTCATTTATGCCATGAGCAGTTGACCCAATCAGCCACATGGCCCAAAAAACAATAGTATATACATCCAATATTATAATAATGATAGCCTAAGGATGAGCACAAAGGGGCTTGCACCTGTCAGAGCATAACAATGATTGAACGTCACATCTCATCATACACATGACCAACTATACGTAAATTAAATACACACGAATTTAGACTAACGAGTGCATGCATGTGTAATGAATACAAACTGAACACGACACACACTAGTTCTGCAAATAGTGTTATATATATATAATATAATTTTGTACACATATACAACAGTCACACCAGCCTGATACTCTAACATTGGTTTATCTGGAAACCTCATTTATCTGACACTCTGTTGTGAATTCCCATTACAAAGAATTTATGTGATTTATCCGACACCTGGTTTATCTAACAGATGTTGTTGGATAAATGAACTTCCACTGTTATACTCGATACAGCACCTCATACAGTCATCGGTCATACATGTACAACAAATGCCAAAGGTTGCAATAATAATTATATATTCTCCAATTATTGATAGTAAATAATACATAAAATTATTGAAAATTGTAAAAGGTGTCAATATTATACAATAAACAGTATCAAACAATGCATAAATTACCATTCTATATAGGGTCTCACAAAAAAGCAGCAATACTTTGTACACACATGTATAAATTATACATTTAGTTGATTTGTTCATAGCCTAAAGGTGATTGCTGTTTGATGGGGCACACACATTTGCAGGTGCAGAACCGGCAACGAACACACCATTTCAGAAGATTACCAAATTCCTTCACATTTCGTTTTACACTGAATTTTAGAGCATTGCTTTCTTGAAGAGTGAGACCGCGTGTTTCTGGGATGAACAGTACAATAATAACTGCAGATGTCAAAGCCAAGATGGCAAATATCAGAAACGGAATCACAAAACCAACACTAGACGTAAGGATGGGGAAGATTATTGTAACGGCAGAAGCAAAACTCCAATACGTTGCCACTCCAACGCTATTGCTAATCGGGCGGTAAGCCAAAGGGAGAATTTCAGCTGTAAGCGTCCAAGCTATGGGGCCCCATGACAGGGAGAATGCCACAAAGAAGACTGCAATTGACAATAGAGGTAGAGATTCCAGTCGAGTAGCAACAGAACTACTGGTGCTAAGGTCATTATTAAAGCAACTAGAAGCAGTAGAATTACTGACATCATGTGATGGGAGAAAACTGTAAGAGAGCCCAAAGTACATGACCATCCCTAAGTTGGCAAATGCCATGCCAACACCACCAAAAAACAGTAAAAGACGTCTTCCAAATCGATCCACTAAGAATATACACACGAAAGTTGGTAGTAATTGTACAACTCCGATAGACAGAGATGCCACCATGTCTGCTGAAACAGCTGGATTGTCCCATCCAGTAGACTGCAAGATTGGTCCAGCGTAAAATACAATGGCACTGACACCACCAAGTTGCTGGAAGATTAAAATTGTGAGAGCAAGTAAGAGTCTCCAAAAATACCCTGATTTCGACATAGGACAAGTGTCGTCTTGATGCTGAAATCTCCTATTCACCAACAAGCGCTTTATATTTTTCATGGGGTTGCGGGAGTACTTTGGTGACTTTCTGATTGTAAACAGGAGAATGAAATGAAGGACAGAAACTCCTACAAAGATGAATGATGCTTGCCAATAAGGTATCAGACCTCCAAGCAGATACGACAAAAACGCACCAATGTTTACCGACATCTGGAAGAACCCTCCCAGCATACCTCTAATGTTAGCTGGAGATATTTCTGCAATGTATACCTAATGAAGTAAGGAAAAAATGCATGGTTGATGTTAATATGAAATGTAAAGATTAATTGTGCATGATCTAACTCATGCAACTTCTAAACAGATATCAAATGGGAAGGGTAGTATTAGGGTGAAGCAAAGCAGGGTAACATGGAACATTAGGGTAACCTGGAACATTAGGGAAACTTGGAACAGGGGACCAAAGCAGTATGTGCCAACTGACAGGCTTTGTTCTTCATTAGTATTCTATACGACTCATTGAGTTGAGAGTTCAGCAGTGGCAAGTGTGGCTAGACAGCATGGCTGTAGGAAAGATGTGGACCCTGTTCCAATTTACCCTTAGTCTGGCGTGGCTCAGACCCAATCTTGCTCAGCCATTTTTCGGGAATGACGTCAGTCCCCAAAAATGGGCAAGCAAGATTGGGTTGACAACGCCAGACTAATTTACCCTGCTTTAACCCAAAGAACTATAATACACTGCCAGCATGGAATTGCTGCTATATGTGTATCAAGTATCCTTACTACGGGATCCAACTACACAGCAGTGATAGCACGGAGCATGTACTGCACTCACTGGTACTGAGGCTGCACTGAATCCCATAGCAAATCCTGTCAGTGCTCTCCCTGTAAGTAGAAGTCCTCTGAAAGCATAAGGAGACGTGATGAAGTACGAACACCCCAACATAGTCCAACCTGACACGTACACAACAGCTGTCAGGATCATTCCAGTCACTAGGCCAGTTACAGCAGTCAAAGGAGCGCTTAGTAGACCTCCAGCGACAGCTGCAATAGGTGAAATGGGTCCTATAAGAACTTGATAAGCACATTTGTCAGTACTGAACCCCTCCTTCCACTGAGTGAGGTTGGAATTTGTCAGGTCGTCCAGTAAAGGGGAAGAGAAGACAATAGTGAGACCGAAGCCAAGTCCTCCGAAGCAAGCTATGGCAGCAAAGTAGACGGCTTTGGCGGTAGACCACTTGTTGGTTGGTTGGCTCTTTCTTGTCTCCGAATCACTCAGTATAGGTGTGATTTCATTTTGGTTGCCCGACTGATCTATGGACAGAGCGTCCATTGCTTTTCCAACGTGAGCTTCTGCAATCTCTCTCGTATATGAGAAGTGTACGTCATTAATATACGGGAAAATACTGGCCAGGATGGAAGGAAAATAATGCGCTGCCAATCCCCATATAGTCATGTACATTAGAATAATATTTTGCAATGATTATTCTACATGCAAATATTATGCTACAATTAATATCATTGCAAATTAATTATGGCGGGATGAATTGCATGCTGTAGAGTACAGTAACTGTGTATTCAGTTAAAAGACTCCCCACCTTGTGTGTGTGTGTGTGCGTGCGTGCGTGTGTGTGTGTGTGTGTGTGTGTGTGTGTGTACGTGTGTGTGTGTGTGTGTGTGTGCGCGCGCGTGTGTGTGTGTACGTGTGTGTGTGTGTGTGCGTGTGTGTGTGTGTGTGTGTGTGTGTGTGTGTACGTGTGTGTGTGTGTGTGTGTGTGTGTGTGTGTGTGTGTGTGTGTGTGTGTACAGTTGGTGGGGATTCCTCTGTACATGTACCACCATTACAATATGTATTATGGTCATACTGCCTCTGCATACATACAGCCCTGCATACATGCCGACCACTCTTGCGGCTGTAAGAAACTTGTACTCAATGTCATAGTAACATCCATCCCTGTCTCATTCCAGAGAAATGCATGCAATCTTTATACAGTGAAACTTGCTTTATAAGTACCTCCAAGGGGACACAAAATCAGTACTTAATTATTATCAGAGGTTAGTTTGTGTACACGAGGCCTGTATATATACACAGGGACATGAATACGGGTTACATATTATCCACAAGCATATGTACCCCAGTCACACTGTATTATATTCCAGAATGGTAATTATACCAGATCCTGTGTGGTGTGTACCATAATAAGTACATTGCATATTATTATTAATACACATGTAATTGGAGAAAAACTAGCATCTTATATCTATAATCATCCACCCATATATCTATAATCATCCAGCTATCCACCCAGCAGCGCTGCTTGTCTCAAGAAATTTGTGCACCAATTGTCAAGGCGGTACTGCAACAACAAGAAGAGTTGGACCCAGACCTGTTGTCTGAATTTGCTAAAACGAAATCTGATGCTGTTCATACCCTCCATTGTAAAAAGAAATCTTTCATTAAATCCACCACAAGTTCACTTCCGCCCAAGCTCCAAAGACAAGTGAAAATTGCTTCCTGTGATGGTGCTTCCTCATGGCTTTCCTGCATCCCTCTGAAAGTATACCATTTCTCCCTTCACAAACGTGCCTTCGTGGATGCTGTCTCATTGAGATACGGATGGTACCCAAAGGACCTGCCAACCAAATGTGATTGCGGAAAGCCTTTCAGTGTCAATCATGCTCTCAATTGTCCCAAGGGGAGGTTTCCCATCTTGAGGCATAATGAGGTGCGTGACCTTACTGCATCTCTCCTAAGTGAAGTATGTCATGATGTGAATCTAGAACCACATCTGCAGCCATTGTCCGGGGAGATCATGCAGCTTCGCACTGCCATCACTGACAATGAGGCCAGAGCGGACATCAGTGCATGTGGTTTCTGGGGCTCCCGGTATGAGAAAACATTCATGGATGTCCGGGTCTTCAATCCTAATGCTGACTCGTACCGGAACGAATCTATTGACTCCTGTTTCAAACGGCAGGAACAAGCCAAACGCCGCCAATATGAGGAGCGAATCAGGGAGATTGAACATGCATCTTTCTCTCCTCTAATCTTCTCCACATCTGCGGGGATGAGCAGGTCGACATCAGTCTTCTACAAAAGGCTTGCACACCTCCTATCTGTGAAGAAGAATGAGCCATACAGCTGTGTGATTCAGTGGCTACGATGTCACTTGGGTTTTGCCCTCCTTAGAGCACAAATCGTGTGCTTGAGAGGATCCAGATCTCTCCACTGTGTTCCGGATTATCCACCATCCACTGCCCAATGTGTGTTGGAGGGATACATCCCTCCCAATTGACTCAATTAACTGCTGTATGAAGTGCTATCCATGTTAACTACAAAAACTGTCTTATTGCATCTTTACTGTCAGATTATAGTGTTATCATTATACGTGTATATATCATGTAGTGTATATTATTATTATGTGCTCAAATACTGTACTATCTTATATCTATAATATATAATACTGCATGAAATGAATAATTAGCTTTAATTAAACAATTGAAGTTATAATTAAATATTGATGTATGAGCACCAATGCAGGCTTATAAGATCATTACTGTTCGATTGAATTATAATAGCACGAATCCTATAGTAAAGATCGAATTTGGAGAAATCTGAATGTGTACATATATTAATAAAGTAAATATTATATTATTGGACAGTATAATATTAAAATCAGCTTGTATATAATACACAATAAATTATATATCAAAGTTCATATAAAACAATAGCACACATACTGATGAAACAGCTAACTGCAACAGACGGTAGATCATTCCATTTCTACTGTAACAGTAACAAGAAATTCATTCATATGTCCCTGAATTTGCACTAATTATTTGTTCTTTATCACTAGTACTGTGAGATAGACAGTGGCGGCATGATAGAAACATTTTTACATTCTTGCCAAAATCCTTCACGTTTCTTATTACACTGAACTGCTGACTGGAACTAAACCCCATGGGTTTTCCCCTTGTTTCTGGGGTAAAGAGGGGAACAAAAATGGCCGCCAGTCCCGATATTCCAGCAAGGACCAAGAAGGACAAAGTACTACCAATGTGTTGATTTGATACAGGAAACAGCAAAGTAATAATTGTTGTACTAATCCAATTTGTGCATATTGCAATACCCATTCCAACTCCACGAGAAGCATTGGGAAAGAGTTCCGCAGCATAAAGATACAAAGGAGGGCCCCAACCGCCACTAAAAGATATGATAAAAATACCAATGCTGGTGATCGCTAAAGGACTGTACTGTTCCCCTAATCCTGACCCATCATTTGAGATATCAAAGAAACATGCACTACTTCTGTTAGTTGCATTCTGAGGACTAGGAAGTGGTAGCACACCATTTACTATGGCAAAATAAGACGCCATACCCACATTAGCCAGCATCATGCCAAGTGCCCCAATGAAGAATAAAAGTGTACGATCAATCTTGTGCATAAGTGGTGCGACCACAGCAGCTGCTATGATTTGTATTATTCCAAGAGTAATGGACGCAGCCAGACCAGGAGAAATTGGCCAGTTTCTACCACCAGCTGAAAGAAATATGGGGCCAGCATAGAAAGCAATTGCATTCAGTCCTGTGAATTGCTGAAAGCTGAAGAGAGCACTAATCACAATTGCTTGCCAAAGGAAACCACTGCCAATCAATTGATCAAAGGCGTGTTTTGTGTTATAGCCACTTCTAGATGACCAAAGACTATTCAAATTCTTTACCAAATTTTGTGATCTTGAGGGAGATTCAGAAATAGTGAAAAGTAGGGGAAACTGAACCACAAATAGTCCACATGCGATAAAGGCAACTTGCCAATATGGTATATAGTTCCCGAGAACAAAGCAAGCAAAAGTACCAATCCCAATCCCAATGACGAAAAGACTTCCCAGCTTTCCTCGCATGCTTTCGGTTAAAGATATTTCCGCAACATAAACCTGTAAAATAGTGAGTAGGAAAGTAGTCCACAATCATGTATATACTGAAATTCGTAACCAATCAGCACAAATGACCTCTATATAGCATTCAATATCTGATGTTTGTTCACTATGCATATAGTGGACATTATCTGTTGTGTGTGATTGCGCGAGCAGGTGTGTGTGCGTGTGTGTGTGCATGTGTGTATGTGCATGTGTGTATGCGTGTGTCTTGTGTGTGTGTCCATGTACGTACATGTGTGTGTCTGTGTGTACATGTACATGTGTGCGTTGGTGTACACTTATGCACATGCATGTCAATGAAATACTTCAAGTATACAGCAACAACAGTGCATATGTTGCCATTTGTCAGTACTACCACTTCAGAAATAACTGCTGTAGAAGAGGTTTCCAAGAACTCACAGGTATAGTGGAAGCTACTAAGCCTGTGGCCAGTCCAGTTAAAAATCTTCCTGCTAGGATGAGATCTCTGAACACAATTGGAGATGACACAAACCAGGATACTCCAATCATGCTCCAACCCGCAACGAACACGACAGCACCTGCCAACATTGGGGTTACAAGACCAAGAACACCGACACAGAGGGAGCTTAAGAAGCCTCCAACTACTGCTCCGAATGGCATTAAAGGACCAACCAAATTCTGGTATATGCATTGCTGAAAACCGTCTGTCCAAAGAGTGAAGTTAGACACCTGAAACATCTGTTCTAGGAAAGGCGACGAGAAGACGACGGAAAGACCAAATCCAAGGGACCCGTAGGCAGCAACAAAAGCAAAATAAACGTGCAGCCATTTTGTTCTGCTGTTCATGCTTGTGTCCTGAAATTCAGTGGGCGACTTTTCGTTCACCAGTGGCCGCGTCGTCTTCTCGTTCATCTGTCGGCACCACTGAGCCGAATTACGCTGTACAAGAGTGTTGTTGGGCGAGTCTTCCGTCAAATCCGTGTCCTCCTCGGCCAATGACATCTCTTGCGCTCGTGTTCAAATTAAGACCGAGTGTGCTCGTCTGGTAGACAGGCGTCAAATTCGAACAAAAAAACTCTATAGTCGCGCATGATTGCTTAGCGTTGTCAACAAGCGCCTGCATGTGACTTGCACGTGGTCCTGTCATTGTGTGTATAAGGGGTACAGTATACCATCCAAATAAAGGACATAAAGGCACAATGTCATTGAGCTATAATATTTTTAATGAGGTTCACTTATGTAGCCAGCTGATCTGCACAATTGTACGTTCCTCTCCGACAGCGCCCATGCCGCTCCCCTCCTGTTGGGTCGGATCGTCACCCACCCCCAGGCGAATCCTTCGGTTATTAGATCAGGCATGCCACAGGATACTCATATCTCATGACTGCCATAGAGATCTCTTACAGTGAATTTCTATATACATATGGTAACTAGCTTTATGTAACCCAGTGAAATGTAATGAAAGGTTCACTGGTTAGAATGGACCTCAGAGACAGTAATACCCTGGGCCTATAGAGCCGGAGACCACCCTTGCGTGAGACCACCTCTTTTGCAAGACTGACTTTGCTGGTCATGAATGTAGTATGCCTGTATTCACTTCCCCTTTGTTAAAGACCACCTCTTTTAAGATGTCACCTTTCGTGTGCACAGATCCCCATAGAGGAGGTCTTCATAAAGGCGAGGCAGGGTACTCTATAGTCTGATGTAGTCATAGATGTTCTATATGCTATGTAAATGTAGAATATCTATGATGTAATGAAGGCTTTTCAGTGACCCCTGAGATTCATTATAATGAGTTTCCACTGTATGTAGAGAACTTGAGTTGTCCTAGCTCTTTGGAGATTCAAAATGTATTGGGACTACAGAAAGCACAAGTTAGGCCATTCAGTTGTGTTCTTTATAGAGAGGTTGATTATTTAAACATACGCACAATGTCATATATTATATTATACTATTATTGTGTCATTTCACTCAAAGATCCACTATAGTCCTTTGTAGAGAGGTTTTAAATTGCAGTCAAATCTGATTTGTCCAACACTGGTTTGTCTGAGAACCTCATTGTATCTGCATGCACTCTGCTTTGAATCCCCATCACTGAACTGCACACAAGTTTACCTGATTTATCCAACAACAGAACTGGTTTATCTCACACATTCATGGGTCCCGGAAACAGATGTTGTTGGATAAACCAGATTCCATGCACTGTATCTTCATTCAGTTGTATTGTGTCGAATATTCAAAGATTCAAAGAATCCACTATCAGAGCCTGCGCCAGGGTTCATGCACTCCACTTGCATGCAAGTAGAGTGCCTGCTATATAGTTGATCATGCGTTAACACCCTGCGTATCTCTTTTCAATATCTTACCTTATGAATTATATATATTATATACATTGTTGTGTGTATGTGTGTGTATATGTGTGTGTGTGTGTGTGTGTGTGTGTGTGTGTGTGTGTGTGTGTGTGTGTGTGTGTGTGTGTGTATGTATGTATATATTATATTATAGGTATGGGACATGATTGTAGGATTGGGGGCTCACTATATATAAAATATAATATACACTTTGATGAGATGTCCTTATATACTGTAGAATAAAGTCTATAGTTAGATATGCTGCATGTCTAAATTCAATTTGTGATGCAAATCCTCCTTTACAATCCTATATGTCTGTTGTATGCTGATCAATGACATATTTAAATTTATTATTTCGTTATGTTTTTGATCGATCTCTGAGTCAACTTTTGTTTTACAAGACAAACACTGAAGTACTTAAAGGTATCATATAGAACCATTAATTTTTTGAAAAAATAATGGAATTATGGGGATAAACATGTACAGAGAAAATGGCGGAATATAGGGATTTGCGCATGCACAAAGTCATAGATTACCGACTATGTTCACTGTGTACTTTCATGATCTGTAATTGTATCAGTACTGGGCTATCATGTCAGACTGAACCATGCAATACACAGAATAGGATGGTGAAAAAATCACGAAATTGATACAATAAACATTGTCAAGACAAATTTTGTACAAAAATAGCAGCACACACATTCATCAAACAGTTAAGTGGAACAAAAGTGAGTCTTTTTTAATTGAGAAATTCAGACACTATATTATATATTCGCATTTAAATAACTATAATAGCAGATTCTTCTTCACGTATCACTGCGAGATAGACAGGGGCGGCATGATAGAAACATTTTTACATTCTTGCCAAAATCCTTCACGTTTCTTATTACACTGAACTGCTGACTGGAACTAAACCCCATGGGTTTTCCCCTAGTCTCTGGGGTAAAGAGGGGAACAAAAATGGCCGCCAGTCCCGATATTCCAGCAAGGACCAAGAAGGACAAAGTACTGCCAATGTGTTGATTTGATACAGGAAACAGCAAAGTAATAATTGTTGTACTAATCCAATTTGTGCATATTGCAATACCCATTCCAACTCCACGAGAAGCATTAGGAAAGAGTTCTGCAGCATAAAGATACAATGCTGGGCCCCAACCGCCACTGAAAGATATGACAAAAATACCAATGCTGACAATCGCTAAAGGACTGTACTGTTCCCCTAATCCTGACTCATCAGGTGAGACATCAAAGAAACATGAACTACTTCCGTTGGTTGCATTCTGAGGACTAGGAAGTGGTAGCACACCATTTACTATGGCAAAATAAGACGCCATACCCACATTAGCCAGCATCATGCCAAGTGCCCCAATGAAGAACAAAATTGTACGATCAATTTTATGCATAAGTATCGCAACAACAACACCTGCTATGGTTTGTATTATTCCAAGAGTAATGGACGCAGCCAAACCAGGAGAAATTGGCCAGTTTCTACCACCAGCTGAAAGAAAGATGGGGCCAGTGTAAAAAGCAATTGCATTGATTCCTGTGAGTTGCTGAAAACTGAAGAGAGCACTAATGACAAATGCTTGCCAAAGGAAACCACTGCCAATCAATTGATCAAAGGCGTGTTTTGTGTTATAGCCACTTCTAGATGACCATAGACTCTTCAAATTCTTTACCAAATTTCGTGACCTTGTGGGAGATTCAGATATAGTGAAAAGTAGGGGAAACTGAATCACAAATAGTCCACATGTGATAAAGGCAACTTGCCAATATGGTATATAGTTCCCGAGAACAAAGCAAGCAAAAGTACCAATCCCAATGCCAATGGAGAAGAGACTTCCGAGCTTTCCTCGCATGTTTTCACTTGTAGATACTTCAGCAACATAAACCTGTATATAAATACAATGAGTAGAAAGAGTAACCTTCAGCCACAGGGATCTCCAAGCAATGAGCACAGTTCCCCTCTAGTACTACAATGTTTGTATGAACATTACATACCTATTCATTACATGTAGAAAACAATATGCATAATATGCTGTGTGTGTGTGTGTGTGTGTGTGTGTGTGTGTGTGTGTGTGTGTGTGTGTGCGTGCGTGCGCACGCGTGCATGTGTATGTGCGTGCGTGTGTGACATGTATGTCTGTGTGAGCACATGCATAGAGTAATAATGTCAATGAAATACTCAGTACCACTTCTACAACATAACTATTACCAAGGTGGTTTCCAGAACTCACTGGTGAAGTGGAAGCTACTAAGCCTGTGGCCAGTCCAGTTAAAAATCTTCCTGCTAGGATGAGATCTCTGAACACAATTGGAGATGACACAAACCAGGATACTCCAATCATGCTCCAACCCGCAACGAACACGACAGCACCTGCTAACATTGGGGTTACAAGACCAAGAACACCGACACAGATGGAGCTTAAGAAGCCTCCTATTACTGCTCCGAATGGCATTAAAGGACCAACCAAATTCTGGTATATGCATTGCTGAAAACCGTCTGTCCAAAGAGTGAAGTTAGACACCTGAAACATCTGTTCTAGGAAAGGCGACGAGAAGACGACGGAAAGACCAAATCCAAGGGACCCGTAGGCAGCAATAAAAGCAAAGTAAACGAGCAGCCATTTTCTTCTGCTGCTCACGTCAATGTTTTCCCGAGAGTCAACTGGCGACTTTTCGTTTAGCAATGGCGTCTTCTCGGCAATTTCGTTGTAGGAGGAATCTCCTGCCCTATCCGGGTCCTTCTCATTCAATGACATTTCCTACCTTAACTTATGTGACCTTTACCGTGCACAGGTCGTCGGCCAATATTATATAGACTATTGCACAACCACCCATCTACAGTGGAACCTCTCTATAACGGACACTATGGAAATTGAAAAATGTTTGCTATAATATGGAGGCTTCTTTTATTCAGAGGTTATTATACATACATTGCAATCTATCTGCAGCTGGTTCCGCATATTAAAGCAGTCCGGCTGTTATAGAGAGGTTTTTGCTATTAGGGGAGTTTGTTAAAGGTTCAATTCTACTGTATAGGCAAATCACTATAGAACAGGTCAATATCACCATAGATCCTTTGTTGTGTATGTGCATAGTCAAAGGTCTGTGGTCAAGGGAACCATGCAATGCAACAGTGAATACAATCAAAATCCCTCATCCTTTCACAGCTCACTGTCTTTGACAAATGCCTTATCAGAGGTGAATGTAAAGTATGGATGCCATGCCACCTTAATTATCATACTAATTTAAAACATATATACCTGTATATCTAAGCGCTGTTCAAGACCTGTTGAAGTTCTTTCTGCATGTAGTCGGAGTCCATGGAGTTGATTTGAACCTCCATTAGCATAACTAGAGCATGCGTGTACTATAATGTCAGATCTCAAGAATCCACTAGCGCTGTTGTCCTTCATAAAGAGGTTTATTATATACTATACATAACATAATTTGAAATTATACCATGCCCTTATGTTGGAGATTAAATTATCATGGTTATACTGATGGGACCCACTCTTCGATCTTGCATGCAAGGAGCTAGAGAGGCTGCATGCATGTGCCTATTGCTTATAGTTTCATGTTGCCATGCAGTTAGTCGCAGCTGCTCATCTCATCCTACTATAGGACATGATTGGAAAAGGGGGCTTGCTGTATGCCGTACAATTGTGATGGAAATATGAATAGCAGAAAAGGCATAAGATTGCATGTATGCATGGATCACAAATTGAATTTATATATATATATATATATATATATATATATATATATATATATATACCCATTCCAACTCCACGAGAAGCATTGGGAAAGAGTTCCGCAGCATAAAGATACAAAGGAGGGCCCCAACCACCACTGAAAGATATGATAAAAATACCAATGCTGGCGATCGCTAAAGGACTGTACTGTTCCCTAATCCTGACCCATCAGGTGAGACATCAAAGGAACATGCACTACTTCCGTTGGTTGCATTCTGAGCACTAGGAAGTGGTAGCACACCATTTACTATGGCAAAATACCCACATTATATAGCCAGCATCATGCCAAGTGCCCAATGAAGAATAAAGTGTACGATCTATCTTGTGCATAAGTGGTGCGACAACAGCAGCTGCTATGGTTTGTAGTATTTCAAGAGTAATGGACGCAGCCAGAACTAGGATAAAGTGACCAGTTTCTACCTTTCTCCTTGATATAGTATTAAAATGTTGGTACCAAAAACTTATACAGAATCAAGGCAAAGAGGGTACGTTGGTCTGGCTAATATGCATGATGCATCATGTGTTGGTTCATGCATGCAGCCTACATAGCATCGTGAATTATCCAGACCGCTAGCTTCTGACCCTCCATTTCATAAATACAGGTTGTAAAAGGGGGTCTGTGTCCGCCTGCATTTATAAAATGGAGGATGGAAGAATTGGTTCAATAGACTATGCAGTCTGCATGATCATGATATGGTATGAAACTTATATTGTACATACACTGCATATATATATAATATATTATATATATATACATATGTGTGTGTGTGTGTGTGTGTGTGTATGTATGTATATATTGTAATAATGCAGAATTATAGAGAATGCACACATGCATGTACGTACAAATTATGTACATAGATACCTATAATTACACTATATAGTAGCTGGGCACCATAAAATTTGTATACTTAATTATTTTGTGCACATGCATGTAATCTGTCATATAATTGGTGTGTTTGCGCATGAGCACGTGTGTGTGCATGTGCATGCGTACACCTGCATGCACATGCCATGTATACATATTATATATAATATATTATTACTTATACAATAATAATTAAAGAGAGTCTATGTTCAGACAAACCACCAAACTAAGCCATTAATTTAATGAACACGTGATGTATATTATAAAACAAATGTGAAGAGAATTAGTTGCTAAAACTCCTGCTACATACAGAAAATTAATAGACATTCTGCTACAAAAGTAACTTACAAAATTAAAGATTACTTCTAATAATAGTAAAATACATTCCTGCCTAGCTATAGAAATGGATGGGCTGGTAATTCAGAGATTGCAAATGCCAAACTATGTCCTATGTCTACAGCGACTGCACATGGATGTCAGACTCTGTTGCACCACTTTCACAACAACCACAACGAAAGAACCACTTCATAATGGCGAGAAATTCCTTGGCGTTTTCAATGAAGCTGAACTTTAGGTTGCTGTTTTGGTCTAGAGTGAGTCCACGTGTTTCTGGAAGACAAAATATCACAAAGAAAACGGACAGCAGACAGATGCCTGCAAGAATAAAGAACGTAGCCCCATTGGAAATCTCTTTAGACATTATTGGGAAAAGCAATGTAATAATGGCCGTGGATACCCAGTTTGTGGCAGATCCAATTGCACTGCCGACTTCACGAATACGTTTTGGGAAAATTTCACCAGCGAGTATCCACGAAACTGGTCCCCAAGACACAGCATACGCGATGCAGTACAAGGAAATACAGATTAGGGGTAAAGCCTCCAGGTTGGGAGCATACTCCTTACCTTCGGGCAATGTGTGGAAGCAGGATTGAGGGGATGAACTTTGACTTGAATGGTTGTTAGTGTTAGTGGGAATAGTGTACTGTGGGGTGTAAAAGTACACAGCCAGTCCGATATTTGCAACTGCCATTACAAGTGATCCGAAAAACAGCATTATTCTACGTCCCATCTTGTCAATGACCAGGACAGACAAAAGTGTGCTTACAGTTAATACAATACCAATTGCAATGGCTGCTGCTGTATCTGGTCTAATAACCGAATTTTTCCAGCCTGCCGATTTCATTATGGGCCCCACGTAATACACAATAGCACTGATGCCCGAGAACCTCTGGAGTATCATGACAGACATGATTACACCAATTCTCCACACGTACGCCCACTGGAATAGTGAAGACTGCCCCACCAAAGTAGAGTCATCGTCATCGTTTGTAATGTCAATGTCCTGTTTGTTGGATGACGGGACGCGGCAGGAGTCAATAAACTTTCGGCCATTTACACAGGGATTGCGTGACCTTAGTGGAGATTCGGCAACCGTCAGAAAGATGATTGCATGAAGAGTGAAAAGACCCGCAAAGATGAATGCTGGTATCCAGTAGAGCTCTAACAAACCACCCAGAAGGTAACAGATGAAGGTGCCAAGACCGATGAAGAGCTGAAAGAGACTTCCAAGTTTTCCTCGTGTCTGAGCAGGGGCAATTTCTGCAATGTACACCTGCAGGAAGACACGGACAAATCACAAAAGAACCAGAACATTTATGCATATCAAAGATGAAGTCCTTTACAAACAAGACGAGATTTACTAAACATAGTATACAATATATTTGGGAATTTTTATGACTCACACATCTCTATATTTATGCATTTTGGGAGTGGGTTTTATTTGCAAACATTCTCATACATGCATGTCATTGAATATTTTAGCCATTCTTAATACATAAGTAAAATGGCATACCTTTCTACCATAAAAATGGGGTTATAAAAAGTCTATTTTCATTTTTTAAGTCAGTAAAAGATTCCAAAGTATACGGTAAACCTGTCTATAACAACCACTCAAGGGACGAAGTGATGGTGGTCTTTGCACATAGGTGGTCCTTATACAGAGGTGCATTAGTGTCACTGAGGTGGTCCATGGAGCAGGCTACAGTGGTCACTATAGACAGGTGGTCCTTATACAGAAGTGCATTAGTATCACTGAGGTGGTCCATGGAGCAACCTACAGTGGCCTCTATAGACAGGTGGTCCTTATACAGAAGTGCATTAGTATCACTGAGGTGGTCAGCCTACAGTGGTCTCTATAGACAGGTGGTCCTTATACAGAAGTGCATTAGTATCACTGAGGTGGTCTATGGAGCAGCCTACAGTGGTCTCTATGGCATTGGCGGTGGAACCGGGATGCAGTCACCCTCCCCTACACTTTAGTTTAGGGGGCACTGCCCCCCCCCCCCCTAAATTCTTATGCACTGATACTAATTACTATAACTTTACTGTAACGTAGTACAGTATATAGTGTCTATGCTGTAACAATGGAAACTCAACAGTAAATACTGAAAATGTCCCCAAAAGTTGCAAAATATACAATATTACACGAATTTTAAGGTAGAACCAAATTAATTGTGATTCTATATATGTGACCGTCTATGGGAAAAGGGGTCTCTTCGCGGTTATTAAGTAAGCGCAAAACATGCAAAAATTCATTTTCCTTTGGGTCCAGGCAGATATTCTTTTTCAAAATTCGATAGCCATACATTCGATCTATGACTTTACGAAGTTTGAATTGAATTTGTTTGGTAGTTTTTGAGAACAAGGGTGATTTTTAACCTTATGCGGTGACACCATCTTGATTTACAGTGCGATTTTAGCATACTACAGAGTCATTACTGATTACCGGAAGTTAGTACAAAACTGCCCGTTTCTCATGGATGACCACTGTGCATGGCTGATAAACAAAACATCATATCTCCGTGAACGTTCGTGACACGAACATAAACGACCAATCATTGGATTCCTCGCGGAATATGCTTCAAAATGACATGTAAATCGAGTATTTGACCAAAAACCGCGAAGTGACCCCTTTCCCATAGACGGTCACATATTATAAAGCCTCACACACGTCTGCTATGACATCATACAAAATGCAACAATTTAACCAAAAACATCAAAGGATAATATGCACTCAATTGCTACGCGCATCACACACTGCCCCCCCCCCCCCCCCCCCAAAGTCTACACGTTATACCACCACTGTATAGACAGGTGGTCTTCGCATTATAAGGTTTCACTCTAATAACACTTGCAGTTCTCGCAAGCATTTTTTTAGTACTTACTGATTATTAATTGAAATAGGCACACATTCACACTGCCTGATACAGATACATAATGATTATACTAAGTAAACCACACATCAAAAAACATATGTATGCATTGATAGAAACAGCATTTGACCTTTGCTAGGACATTTTGAAGATTGGTCAGCCATTTATGTTAATCAGTGATTTTGTAATACACACAATGGAATCTTTAACACAGAGTAGTGTCGGTCAGCCAAATGCCTGACCCAACCTAATTTTGGTCAGCCATATTCAAGTTTTGCCCAGAAAATGGCAGACAGAAGACTGCTATTTCTAGCCCTGTGTATGTGTGACAAGTTAGTGATATAATATCATTATAGTTACTGTTGCAAGATTGCACTACAAACAATACAATAGGAAGTACAGTCAATGAAGACACATGTTGAAAACCATCTTCAATGTGAATAAACTTAGAACCTATAACTCATTGCTATGAATATAGTTACCAGACCACAGGGGACCATTGCAGGTGTGGCCAGAGCAGTCAGGTGACCTGCATTGATAAGGCTTCCTGTGAAATCAATTGCTTGGGACCAGAACAGACTTCTTTGGACTGAGCAGACAACACTTATGTCATAATATTCCTGACAGCCCACAGCATGCTTGCTGTTCCAATAACATCCTATCTGAACCCAGGTCCCTCAATAGTGTATTTCTCTCTAAAGCGTATGAGTTTCCAAGCTAGCCTTATTAATCTCTCCCCTTTTTTTGCAGCTGTAAATGTAGAACCTCACTAATCTGTAAACCACTGCAAAACTGAAGATTATCATTGCTCCCAAGTGGTTTTGGTTTAGAGCATTGAGTTTCACTGTACTTGGCTTTATAATTCTTTTCCTATATTTCCAGGCATCAAGCTAGCTTCTCCCATACAGGGTTGGCAGCTCATCACACACACTAACAATTGCACATGTGAATGCAGAATGTAGTATGGGCACCTTTCTAGCTATTCGGTTCCCTGATTCTGGAACTGTACTACAGCAGTTTGGCCTCCGAGGTATCACACCCCACTGCATGTGTGATGCTGTACTTGGCAATCGGTGGTGACAACCAGTGCCAAGGGCCCAGGCACCACATCGTTGCAGTGAGAAGGTCTCGCAGGCTCAAATTGTATTCACACATGCAGGAAACACATAAATGGTGCATGCGCTCTACACATATCTCACACTGTAGGACCAAAGCAGTGAGTGCTACTATACGTAACGATAACATAACATTGCATCCATGCGAAAGGAACCTTGCAAGACTTACATATAATGTATTGTATATGGTCTAATTTTCGCGGGGTGTATATTTTGTGGATTTTGGCTTTTAGCACTTTTGGCCGTTTTACATTTGCAGATGACCATGTTTGGTCATTGCACAAGAGCCTGATCTAAATTTTTGTGGGTGCAAACTTTCGTGGATGGCTTCCAAATACCCCGAATGTTAAACCACGCGAAGATTAAAGCGCACACAGGATAAACACTACTACACCTATTACTCAATTGGAGGAGGATGTAGAGCAAACAGTGCATGTATTTACATGGGAGGTTACTTATAGTACAGTAGAACCTCCAATAGTGGACTCTCCCAAAATAAGGACGCAGAATATAATAACCTCTCTACATAGGACATTACTTGCGGTCCCAGTATAATTCCTGTAATACATGCGGTTTGAACCTCCCACAGAGGAAAACCTCTCTACAAAGAGCATGTCAGCTGAATTTAGGTTGTCCCCAAAGTGTCCTGTATTTGGAGGTTCGACCGTACGTACAGGCATGGTTGAGTACATACTCCTGGATAGTAAGTACTCCTCATTCTGTCCCTGTGTATACCTCATGTACATAAACCAACCCTGGTAGTGTTTCTGAGAAAAATAAGTTATACCTGCCATAATTTTGTATCCCCTTCAAGGTACGCACTTAGCAGAGGATAGCTACTAATAGGGAAACTTGCTTAGTACGTACCTTGTAGGGGACACAAATTATGGCACGTATAGCTTATATTTAGAAGTACTATCAGGGTTGGTTTATGTACACGAGGTATACACAGGGACAGAATGAGGAGTACATCCAGGAGTGTGTATTAAATAAACCATGCATGCCTGTACGTACAGTGGAACCTCGAAATAAATTAAGATTAGAGACATCACAGCCTCCCTCCTCACTGAGGTATGCAGCAATGTTGCCACTGAACCATCGCTCCAACCACTAAGTGGTGAGATCATGTCAGCACGCTCAACCAACACAGATGATGGAGCTCGTGCAGATGTTCGTGCCAGAGGATTCTGGAATGCAAGGCAGGATGCATTTTTCGATATAAGGGTTTTTTACCCCAACGCACCCTCCTACCGCACAAAGGATCTTTCTGCAATCTACAAGAAGCATGAGCAAGACAAGAAACGCCAGTATGGACAGAGAATTAGAGAGGTAGAACATGGTGTTTTCACTCCTCTTGTTTTCTCAACCACTGGAGGCATGGGAAGGGAAGCAATGACCTTCTACAAGCGCCTGGCTGACATGTTAACCCAGAAGAGGCACCAACCATACTCCACAGTAATTGGATGGCTGAGGTGTCGGCTGTCCTTTGCATCCATCAGAGCCTCTATCATGTGTATCCGCGGAAGCCGATCTTCATACCACCACCCAATCTCTGCAGCCGATTCCAACATCAGCCTTGCAACATCCGAGGGACGAATTCCCTCCATGGCTGCATAAACTCTGCATGTTCTAGAATTTACCTTATAATCATTCATTTCATGGTATCTTTATTATATATTACATAGTTATCTTTTCTCATATATATTATACGTATTGTATCTTGATTGTGCCTATAGAAGAAATAAATTAAGGACCTTTTGGGGACGACATAAATTCAGCTGACATGCTCTTTGCAGAGAGGTTTTCCTCTTTGGGAGGACACTCGACGTAGGGTCGAGTATCAATGGTATAGCCACGATAGCTGTTCTATGGTAATTAAAGCATTCATGCAAGGTACGTAGTTTCGTTTGGAACACAATGCACTGCAGCACAGGACAGATTAGCGACTTACCGGAGCGGTAGCTGCCACCCATCCAGAGCCGAAACCGGTCACAAAGCGTCCAAGAAGTAGCAAGGCTCTGAAACCATCAGGATTATCGCAGACGAACGCCGAGCAAGCTATCATCAGCCATCCAATAGCGGAAACAATAGCGGCTAGCATGTTGGGGAAGACGAGGCCAAAGAAACGCACAAAAAGCGAGCTAAAAATCGCGCCAAACATGGCACCGATTGGTGCAATAGGGCCTATCATGTACTGAGATGTACATGTTTCAAATCCCCTCCTCCATTGCGTCGTGTTTAGTGTACTCAGGTCGTCCAAGAGGGGTGAGGCGTAAACCGTTGTAATGCCGAATCCCACAGCTCCGAAGCTAGCAACTCCGGTGAAGTAGATAGTTTTCATGTACGTCTTCAAGTCAGGCCTGTAGATCGTTCGGCCGGCCGAAGCTCGAGAAACCAGTGGCGTCTTCTCTCCATTTGCTACTCTGCCAGATTCTTCCTTCGACTCTTCCATCCGCTCGATCTCTTTCAGTGAACCGCGAACACGTTTTTGAAATGGGATACGGAGATAAGCGGGGTATATCACCAGTTTACGGCCAATCATCATTAATAATTAATTAATGTGAAATATTTATACTGCATGCAACTATAGAGATAGTAATTCAGATAATATATTATGATATACGGTCTATATAAGAAATATTTTACCAATATAATACAACATGATGCAAAAATCATACGCATGACATTGAATTGTACTTAATATGTAAATTTAATTGATAGATTATAATAAAAATCGGTTACATAAGATTAGTATTTACGTATATTTTGTCAAATAATAACAATAACATAATTATCCATAAAAATTAACAACTGGAATATGTGTAGAATCGTAGATACTCAGAATCTAACTCTTCAACTGATCACATGATAACAGTCCCCGAAGACGTGTGTGTGCATGCCAAATTAGGACAAACACACTGAAATGAACTAGCTGAACAGAACCAAGAGTTTGTACAAAATCAAGTTTGTTTAACCATAAATCTATGGTTTAACACACATTCTATAGTTTGTATTTTTGTAATAAATTATCAATGCTAAAGTGGGACACTAAACCACATTATGACCAGAAGTGGCTACTTCATCAGTATTCACTTTGGACAATGGCTACCTCGTCATTACCGGTTGAAGGACGTCTCTCCTTATCAGGGTCTGTTTCCATGGGCAATACTTGGACACGCCCACTATTGACTGCTCTTCGGTGGCCAGAGATGAAGGTACTCTCATCCTCTTCGGAGCTAGTTGACGTGTTAGCTTTGCCTTCTGAATAGTTGGTACTGGTGACATGGTTGGAGTTTACTGTCGATGACACAAACAGTAGGGGATAAAGATACGTACGTGCACATACTGTAATCGCAAACTATCGCTATACACAATTAACCAGGTAAGCCTGTAACGGACACTTTCACACCTGTGTTATCATAATACACAGTGAACACATACTCACATACACATACATTGTAAAGTATGGTACAAACGCACACACATGCACACATACATATTATGCTACCATATTAATATATAGATACATGCTCACACACACACACACACACACACACACACACACACAGCAACACACACACACACGCACACACACACACACACACACACACACACACACACACACACACACACACACACACACAGCAACACACATAGGCACACATAGGTACATATACATATACATACATGCTTACTCACATTTGAATGATCCAGTTCTGGATGAGGAAGACTTTCGAGACTGAATAGACAGAGCAGCAACCGAAAACAAAAATGAATACATGTCACATGACAGAACACAAGCAGCGCACCAGAGTAGTTTAAGAATCGGACTCATATATACATATGTATATAGTCGAACCTCTCTATAAAGAATTACCCTGGATACAGTGAACTCCCTGATATAACAAACATAGACCTTAGAATGTACACCTATCTACTCTATTGTAAATGAACCCTGATGTAGTGAACACCCTGATGTAATGAGCACCCTGATGTAGTGAACACCCTGATGTAGTGAACACCCTGATGTAGTGAACACCCTGATGTAGTGCACGCACACACACACATACACACACGCGCGCGTGCACGCACACACACGCACACACAGACACACCACACACACATATACACAGCAAAACACAAGGCACACACATGCACATATGTACGTACCTGTTTGAAGTGATCTATGGACTCTTTGAACTTTCCCCAAACTTTGTCATGTCTCAGAACATGAAGAGCAAAGATAAGAACTCCCTAAGGGAGAACGAAGGAGCAGAGAATGTGTACATCACTGAGTGACAACTACAGTACATACATGCGTACTTGTTCACATATAATAAGTTATATACAGTGGAGTCTCATCATAACACATCGATCCCGGGTGCATGCGAGACCCGGAAATTCTTCACTATATCAGAAATTTTCCATAACCAGTTACAATTCCATAGTAGAACATGTACTGGGTCACATAAAACTACGCATATTCACTATAATACTGTGCAGAAATTCACTGCATACAATTGAGTGTTCTTTGTAATGGACTTCCACATGCAGTATCTCGTGCATGGAAGCTATGCACACACCTCTTATCCTGTACACACATACCTTCATTTAAGTATATACCTGCAACCACACACACACACACACACACACACACACACACACACACGTACACACGCACACACACACACACACACACGCACACACATGTACACACACACACACACACACACACACACACACACGCACACACACACATGTACACACACACACACACACACACACACACACACACACACACACACACACACACATGCACACACACACACACACACACACACACACACACACACACACACACACACACACACACATGCACACACACACACACACACACACACACACACACACACACAGACATGCCCATCCACCCACTACCCCCTCTATACACACACACATCCACCTCTGGGCACACAAACACATGCATCCACAACACATGCACACACATCCAACACACACACATAGGTGTAATATGTACATACATGCATACATGGGTGTATTCCTATCCCCCACCTACCCATACCCCACTCATCCACCAAATCACCCACCCACCCACCCACACACACACACACACACACACACACACTCACAGGGGCAATACAAACTCTCACACATACGTACATACGTACCTGGAAGACGTTACAAATCAGGAACAAGTATGCCACCACTCTCATATCAGGATGTACCACCAGGACACCAAGGCCCCAGGTTAAGCCAAGAAGAGGTAGTAGGATAAC
>CAUJGJ010000371.1:1710310-1712810 GCA_963170055.1 Halisarca cf. caerulea
GGCCAACATTATTTCCGTAAAAATATACACATTAGTATCTAAAACTATTTTGGTTCTTGTGCAGTACTTGAAGGGATGTGGTTACAAGTAAAATTAGCAGAGAAGATAAAACATGGCTGCCCACTCACTTCACAGTATTAATTGCTTGCACTGCTTCAAACCCCAGCTCTCTACAAGCGATGCGCCCAGCTGTTGTGTCAAATCCATGGCGACAGACAGTCCCCCACCGTCCAAACTGGAAGATCTCCAACCGACTGAATCGAAGTCCTCGATAGGGAGACAACCTCAGTGTTCCCTCAACAGGTGTGTTGTAAGTATGGACTACACATGAGGAGAGTAGGAGATGGCAATTAATATACAATTGAACCTCTCTATAAAGAACCCTGGATACAATGAACTCCCTGATATAACAGACATAGCCCTTAGAATGTACACATATTTACTCTATTGTAAATGAACCCTGATGTAGTGAGCACCCTGATGTAGTGAACACCCTGATGTAGTGAACACCCTGATGTAGTGAACACCCTGATGTAGTGGACCCCCTGATGTAGTGAACACCCTGATGTAGTGAACACCCTAATCGTGATGTAGTGAACACCCTGATGTAGTGAACACCCTGATGTAGTGAACACCCTGATGTAGTAAACACCCTGATGTAGTGAACACCCTGATGTAGTGAACACCCTGATGTAGTGAACATCCTGATGTAGTAAACACCCTGATGTAGTGAACACCCCGATGTAGTGAACCTTTTCAGCGGTCCTGATGCGATCTGTTATAGAGAGGTTTGACTGTATCACTGAATGTACAGTAGTAATCCAGCACCTCAATACTCCAACATCTCAATACTCCAACATCTCAATACTCCAACATCTCAATACTCCGACATCTCAATACTCCGACACCTCAATACTCCGACACCTCAATACTCCGACACCTCAATACTCCAACATCTCAATACTCCAACATCTCTATACTCCAACATCTCAATACTCCAACATCTCAATACTCCAACATCTCAATACTCCAACATCTCAATACTCCAACACCTCAATACTCCAACACCTCAATACTCCAACATCTCAATACTCCAACATCTCAATACTCCAACATCTCAATACTCCAACATCTCAATACTCCAACATCTCAATACTCCAACACCTCAATACTCCAACATCTCAATACTCCAACATCTCAATACTCCAACATCTCAATACTCCAACATCTCAATACTCCAACATCTCAATACTCCAACATCTCAATACTCCAACATCTCAATACTCCAACATCTCAATACTCCAACATCTCAATACTCCAACATCTCAATACTCCAACACCTCAATACTCCAACACCTCAATACTCCAACACCTCAATACTCCAACACCTCAATACTCCAACACCTCAATACTCCAACACCTCAATACTCCAACACCTCAATACTCCAACACCTCAATACTCCAACATCTCAATACTCCAACATCTCAATACTCCAACACCTCAATACTCCAACATCTCAATACTCCAACATCTCAATACTCCAACATCTCAATACTCCAACACCTCAATACTCCAACACCTCAATACTCCAACATCTCAATACTCCAACATCTCAATACTCCAACACCTCAATACTCCAACATCTCAATACTCCAACACCTCAATACTCCAACACCTCAATACTCCAACACCTCAATACTCCAACACCTCAATACTCCAACATCTCAATACTCCAACATCTCTATACTCCAACATCTCAATACTCCAACACCTCAATACTCCAACATCTCAATACTCCAACACCTCAATACTCCAACACCTCAATACTCCAACATCTCAATACTCCAACACCTCAATACTCCAACATCTCAATACTCCATGCAACATTCTCTAATCTGACCATATATTCTGAGAGACAATCACCATGTTTGATTATGCTGAGAAACACTGGATAGTCTGACAACCTCTGTAATCTGACATTATTTTGATTTCCACGGAGTGTCGGATTAGGAGGTTCACCGTATAGTGTACAGTGGGAACTCTTCATATTGAATCCCAGGGGACACTGAAAGTTCTTCATTACTGTACGTATGCATGAGCGTACGTCAGAAGTTCAATGTGACCACGTATGCTGTTATACTTTCATGGTAGAACATTCACTGGGTCATGTGAATTGGGTGGATCAAAGAGTACCGTGGGAATACATCTACGATGTACGTAGCCCTGCTACCCTGATGTAGCCCAGGTCAAGGGTCTTGTCAATCTCCTGCCCAGCCAAAACCCACACATACCTCATTATTGTCAATTGTCACATTTTGCAGTGTTTTGCTTCACCATGACACATGGAAGTTGTATCCTGCCTTGGTGTGTTACAGCAGCATAAAGTGTAAATTAATTGACCTCGGGCTGTGCCCTCGGTCAATCATTGTGCACTTTATGGCTGCTGTAGCACACCAAGGCAGGGTACAACTATTAAATGCAGAAATTCACTGAAAGAGA
>CAUJGJ010000371.1:1730310-1732810 GCA_963170055.1 Halisarca cf. caerulea
ACTCTATGCTACAACAACACACTGATTGGGTGCCTGTAAGAATAGCCTATGGCTAAAAGCTCTCCAGTTTAAATAATGATACTCTAAACTGACCATAATTTTAGATGTTTTGCGAGATTAATGCTGTATTCTGTGGGTTCTGTTCATCTTAATTTTGTTCCATTACGTAAATTCATCTGATGCATCTGTTCCGGAGATATAAGGTAAAGTGAGGCAATTTGGAACAGCGGGTAATTTGGAACAGTCAGGCCAAAAGCAGTGTCAACCACAAGCTACATCCATTATTTCTCGTCTGTATTGTCTCCCGTGAAGGGGGAGTTTGGCAGTGGCAAGGATGGTTGGGTAACTTAACCACAACAAAAGTTATAAGCCCTGTTCCAAATTACAAGCGTATTCTAAATTACCCCTTACAATTAGGTCACGTGATACAGGGAAGATGGCGGCTATAAGAGAGGAGCTCGCGCTGCTGCTCTTGGTGCGTGCATAGATTTTCTGGACTATCGAACGTGCATAGATAAGGCAATGTAATCCAAAGAATGTGAAGGTAAGTTTTATGTTACACACGTATCGAAAGTTTTGGCCCAACGGCACCGCTCACAGCCTGTTGGTATGCATGTGCAGGGTTAAGGTCCAATTTCTTTCTAACGGTGGTTTATCTTAGTCTTACGTAGCCAGACCACACTCCTTCCATTTCCCTACCAAATGGAGGGGTGTGGTCTTGCCACACAAGACCAGTTTCAACTAGTCACGGATAGAAGTTTGTAGGTAATTATATTATATTGTTACTCAATATCATGGGCTGACAGATGGTCTGATTGATGCTAACACATTGTGCAATGATGGAATGTATGTGTTCTGTACACCAGCTAGACCAGTTGCACTAGCTTGTAATGTGTGCGGGCATGATTCAATTACTGTTGTATTTGGTGAATATTTTGCAGCAAAATTGATATTGCTGATATTGTGCTAGTATTGGTCTCGCAGAGCCAGACCCATTTCTCCATGATAATGATGCAAATTTTTGACGATGCTGTCATGCCACGGTCAACACCTAACTAGCATAGCGCACTAATGATGCCATCGAATTGTCTACTGTATAACGCAAGTTTGTGCAGCACAAAAAAAATGGTACACTACTTGGTAGGTGGCAGCTGGAGGACAGACCTGCAAAATTTATTTCCGCAAATATTTCAAAAGTGGATAATTACAAAAATTGAGCTCCTTGAAAATTTAGTGCTATACGGTATCTATTATATTATACTAAACTATTACATTTTAGTAGATTTGGGTTATAGAATATATAAAAATACATATGCACATAAATATAAGTATTGCATGATAATGGTATAATTATAATAATAATGACTACAACACCATACAATTGACACAGCAACAAAGACAATAATAACTACAATAAGGATATAATGTTAATAAGCAACAATCATACAAAAATTGGCTGCCTTAAATTTTACAGGTGTGTGTGTGTGTGTGTGTGTGTGTGTGTGTGTGTGTGTGTGTGTGTGTGTGCGCGCGCGCGCGTGCGTGCGTGCGTGCACAAACACTTTCGTACAAGTATGTGTACTTACATATATTGTTTTCTATAATATCTATGCATACATGAGCATGCATGTGTGTAGCATGTTTGTCTGTGCACTGTTAGCGTATTCGTGTGTTTCTGCAGCACGGTTTGTATGTCCAAGTATGCACGAGTAACCTTTCATGAATAGTCAATATTGCACACTTGCTGCCGTGGCCACAGCTATGATTTACCCATCATGCATGAGATTCAGCACCGACAGCTGCTGATCCAATGTGAGGCATCCCATCTACGCATCTTGCCCAGATGTGGGCACATCTAGGGCTTCTGACATTGCAGTCCTCATTGAGCAGACAAGTGTTTGTAAACACAGATTCGTCACCATGGATACAGCATTGTGTGCTATGGCAACCTCTGTGTTGTAGCAACGTTCTTGCCCCTCTTGTAGAAATTTCAGTGTGTATTGTGTGCTGTGTGTATACATATGTGTGCATTGTACATGTGCTGTGTGTATGTATGTGTGCGTTGTGTGCTGTGTGTATGTATGTGTGCATCGTGTGCTGTGTGTATAAAATCTCCGATAATATTCACTCCAAAATAATGACAGCCTCTCTACAAAGGACACAGTTTGAGGTTTCAAAATGATATATCTCCCTATAAGTCCAGTACATTTAAATATTTTGAACCTTCCAAAGAGGACAACCTCCTTACAAAGGACAAAAGAGTCTGTCCTAAAGTGTCCTTTATTCAGGGGGGGGGGGGGAGCAGGATACTGCACATCTTGAATATGGGGTTGGGGGTGAGTGGATTGCTATATTAGGATGACACGGAAACAAAATGGCAGAATAGACATTTACGTATGTATATACATAGCAGTGCTAAAAAGTCATATTACTTCAGTGTAGACCAGTGCTGATCCCCCTTGAGGGCAAATGCAGCTTAAACACTAGGAACGAGCTGTAT
>CAUJGJ010000371.1:1760310-1765310 GCA_963170055.1 Halisarca cf. caerulea
TTTGATCAAATTATACAATCATCATGCAACTACTCACTATAATTATTATTGTTTATATCTGTGGATACATTTTGCCCACTAAGAAGGTATATTTTGGCTATAGTTCAAGGCAATTTTCTGTGTTAAAGTAAACCATGCAGGTGCCTGGTATAGAAATGGGAAGCAAGCATCCAAGAATAGATCTGTAATTAGTAATTGCAATTGCAATTGTATAGAAATTTAGTTGCAATAGATTGCTTTAGTGGAGATCCGTAGTGGTAATGTATAATCGTAATGCTTTGATACCAAAATAATTGTAATGGTAGTTGATTGTGATGCCCCTGTAGTGGTCACAACACTGGTATGTATATACATAATTGGATAAATGAGGGCCGACTGCAGCACATATTCCTGTACGCACATAAAAATGCAAAAATAATTTATATAAATAATTACACATGAGAACATGTCCAATGTCCAATGCATACTGTAGCACATAGACCATAGGAAGGGTTTTAATTATTGTGTATTGCAACAACTGTGTTTAAGGGAACGCGTACTAGATTGCGTTTTCATTATTGCGTTTCCTAACATACAACTACATATACAGGCCAGGCTATAGTTGGTTATAATGTGCTTTTATGATTTGCACTATAATTGCAAATAGGTGTAGCAATCAGCATTTATTTCAATTTAGCAAATAAAACCCATCCTACAGTATTCATGTATGCACATAAAAATGCAAAAATAATTTATATTAATAATTATACACAAGAACATGTACAAGTTCCAATGCATGCAAATGGGAAATAATGAACGTTCAAACGCACTTCTATTTACAAGAGTTTAAATTGAGAAACAATGTTGATTACAATCATTCAAGGATCTATAAGCCTATAGAACTACAGTGGGACCTGTCTACTGCGGTCACCCTTGCATGGGGTGAAATTTTCTGGCTGTTATAGACAGGTGGCTGCTTTAATGAGGTAGAATACCATACATTACTGCTGATTTGGACAAGAATTAGTGGCTGGTATAGACAGGTGGCTGCATTACACAGTGACCACTATAGACAGGTTCCACTGTAGTACTGCTAACATCAAGCTCAGAAATCTCCGGGGCAGATTCATTATCATTCCAATCATTTTTGGTTTCGGAATGGGAATAAGAGCATTTCATGCCCGGTTCTGATGTTCCAGCATCACATTTGGTCCACTCACAGCCTCAGTAACCTTGGCAACAGATATGAGTTCGCTCTTAATCATGGTCCACTTCATCAACCGACATCTTATAGTGTACCCTGTACATATGGACCACCTCGTGAACCACAAACAATACAATCCATACTGCTACCACGCAGATCATGATAATCCACACAGGCTGGGGAGCCACGACAAGTAGCGATCCCAAAATGCTGTTGATGAAGAGTGCAATGTACCCAATGCTCTTGTGCCAGCCTTCCCAACATATACGTCTCTTTGTCTTTGGTTCACCTTCTTTCTTGTGTGCACGTCTGTACAGGGGAAATTGGTGCTGATATACGCATATATTATGTGTGCATACTGTATATACACATCCGTGTGTGTGCATGTGTGTGTGTGTGTGTGTGTGTGTGTGTGTGTGTGTGTGTGTGTGTGTGTGTGTGTACGTGTGTGTGTGTGTGTGTACGTGTGTGTGTGTGTGTGTGTGTGTGTGTGTTTGTTGTGTATGTGTTGTGTGTGTTGTGTGTGTGTGTTATGTGTGTGTGTGTGTGTGTGTGTGTGTGTGTGTGTGTGTGTGTGTGTGTGTGTGTGTGTGTGTGCGTGTTGTGTGTGTTGTGTGTGTGTTGTGTGTGTGTGTGTGTGTGTGTGTGTGTGTGTGTGTGTGTGTGTGTGTGTGTGTGTGTGCACGTGTGTACATGTATGTGTGTGTGCACATGCAGGTGTATGTATGTGTTTGTATGTGTGCATGTGTGTATCATGTACAGTACAGTATGTATCTACAGTATACATACATAATCACTGAAAGTGGTTCATGTAGGGGTGGTGTTGCATATACACGTGCACACTAAGATGTGAAGTGATGTACATCTCTCCACAGCCTCTCAAGGCGCTCATTGTGGGTTGAGCTACCTGCAATAACACAATCATCTGTGCCATGTGCCTGTAACATTGCCTGCCAAACTAGGATATTCTCACCACCATGATCCGTTATTTCTCACCTTTATGGGTAAACCAAATTCATTTACTCCCTGCATAAAAGTGGAATGGACTGTCTCGGAGCCATCAATTCCTCCGTGCACAACAAAATGCCATCTAATAAGTTTGTGGTTGCCATCAATGTGCCATACACTATTAGCGCTATCAGTATGATAGACTCTCCTCTTATAACAGCCACACCTCTTCGATCTTTCAGCTACTCCCTATGGATCAACTCTGTGTATGCTGGCCCTCAATTTTGCCCTGGGCACGAATGTGCCCCGACTTCAAGTGGCCTGCATGCCATCATCACTTCACCATCATTAGGATGTAATAATTTGATTTGTCTCACTTTATCATCCAGCTCTTCATCAGTAATAGCAGTTTACTTGGTGAATATGGCTGAATCCCACAATTTCATATGTTTGTAAAGAGTTTGGCGACTAATACCAAGGAGAGAAGAGATTTTGGTCTTGCAGAAGCCTTTTGACATAAGGAACTTCACTTTGTCTGGGTTTACATCTGACTTGGGTCTTTGTGTGCAGGACTCTTGATCTTCTCTGTTCTGCCCTCCTTCAGCCATTTCAAGTTGGTGTCCAGACCATGTGCTCATTCCAACTTTACACTATATTGCAATTTACTGCCTGCTAATATGGTTCTCAATGAGTGATCACATGACACCATGTGACAGCTGTGAATCGTCATCACATGATATCACGTGATGATGCAAAATTAAACATAATATATCTACGGATGTACGTATATTATATATCCACGGATGTATATTATGATATATCCACGGATGTACATTATATGTCCACGGATGCATAATATATATCCACGGATGCATAATATAGATGTATATTATATACGGATGAACACAAGTATCAACGTTCTGTATATGGAAGCACATTATTCAATTTGATTATTTTTACAAACGGCACCCCATATATTCGCTCTAAAGATTCATTTTAATTATCGTCAGGCCATAATTCTTTGGTTTATTTACTTTCTAAACCTGTCGAATTAGCAGCCATTTTCTAAGTTCCGTCATGTGACTCTAATTTTCGTCAGGTACCAGAAGTGATCTAATAATTCGTCATCTTCTAGCATTGTTCGCCCATAGACTTGCGACGATCAACTATAACGGGTTTATTTTGCTCTTATGGACACAGAGTTCCACCTACACGGACACCTGTGGTGTTTTCTTTGTTTTTAGAGAAGGAAATGTATACCACCTGCACTCATTTCGTTCTTTTTTGGTGATTTTTGGAGCCCCTATAAGTTGTTGAAGTACGCGAGAGGATCAGTGAATAGTGGCGTATCAGCCACTATTAAAGCTAGAATTCTAGGATTCGACAGAACGTTCTAAAGCTTCGTCATATTCTAATTTTCGTCTGATAATTCTATTTTTTCGTCAGGGCAAACAATTCTGGTAAATCCTATTCTAATAGAAAGTAGTCTGGCGACGTCAGTCACGGCATTGAGTATCAATGGTCACGGCGAGCATGGGTCTGGCATCCATCTCCACCAAGATCTCACAGCCATACAGTATCACAATGAACTTCATCAGATGTAAGATCTCGTTTTCGTTGATTGATTCACTAATCATGTGTCTACGTGGTGCCAGATCATCTTTCCACTGTCCGGACCTGAATCTGCATGATCACCCACTTGATCTCATTGTCAATGAGTGTAATGTTAAGTAAATGGTGTCCTGCTTGTGTGTCTTTAGATGTATACTAATGTTTTACTTTTGGCTATCATGCATGTATGTATTATCACTATTCATTATATTATTATGGTCTGGAAGCATGGGTCTGGCTACGTCAGACTAATAGAAAGACGAAATTTTCGGTGCACTGGATGTGACGAAGTTTTAGAGTGAGTACGGTAATACCTTTTGTGGGAAATTGCAATTTGGCTCCGCTAACCTTTTGGACTTTGGACTTACGACCATTGGACTGTGGACGCTTGTTGTTCTCTGCCATCTTGCGCGCCACTCCTAGTCTCGCGGCGCCAGACCACCAGACCAGACCAGAGGGGGAAGACCAGACCACAGGGGGGGGGGGGGGGGGAAGTGGTCTGGCGCCGCGAGACTACGCCACTCCAGATGTGAATTCAGGAGGGTTAACAGTTTCCAGTTAAACTTGCTGTATAACGTTGTTGTGGTGGTTGAAACTTATTCTCGCCTTCCGGTGACGTCAGTCCCTGATAAAGAAGGCGAGAACGCGGTCTGGGCTACGCGAGATTAGTTGAAACTTACAGCAATACCCTCGCAGTAAAGCCCTTGGTGACGTGTTCTTCTAAAGATGCGTAGACATTGTTGCAAGCTTGTTATTGTATCTGTTACTGTAACAGTATTTTTTGTAATCTTAATGGTTCTGGTCAATTTACATAAAAGTTCTTCCCAGACTGAAGTCTACGCCATAGGACCTGATCCATTGCCGAATACATGCCCGCCTCAAGAGACTGTCATAGTAACTGTTACAGCTACAGTAACTGTACCAGGTCCAGGACCTGCTCCATTGTTGAATAGATGTCCACCTCAAGAGACTGTGATAGTACCTGCTAGTGCCCGTGAGCCATCAGTGGTATCCGTCAATGAGAAAAAGCAGAAATGTGATGAAAACTTGAGCAAACGAATAATTAATCTTCAACCATACTTCAACAAGGAAGCCTGCTGTAAATATGCACAGAACAAGTCACTGCCAGAATTGTGTGGAGAGGTGAATGAGACTACATTGGGAAACAGAAGTTTGTCCAGTCCAGCATGCAGCTGCATAGACTTCATGGCTTGTAAAACTGTTGCTCTGACAGGGATATCATCGGACCACTATGATG
>CAUJGJ010000371.1:1775310-1867810 GCA_963170055.1 Halisarca cf. caerulea
GTGTGTGTGTGTGTGTGTGTGTTTGTGTGTGTGTGTGTGTGTTTGTGTGTGTGTGTGTGTGTGTGTGTGCGCGTGTGTGCGCGTGTGTGTACGTGTGTGTGTGTGTGTGTGTGTGTGTGTGTGTGTGTGTGTGTGTGTGTGCGCGCATGTGTGTTTGTGTGTGACCATGAGTGTATCACATACAGAGCAGTATGTATCTACGTATGTATAGACACATAATATGAGTGTAGACCTACACATATATGTACGTAGACACAAAGCACTCAACCTGCTAACTCACAGAAATCCATTAATGGGCTGTTGTGCTGCTAAAACAAGCAACATTATACCAATCAGTGCATGGGGGAATGTGGGTGTACTAGAGGTTGCAAACACCATCACTGCAGCCACCAATGTTGTCAGCACACCAGAGATCTGGGGTAGGGACAAAGACTACATTTCACCCTTGTACACACATCAAATATGTAAGTAAACTCGTACACAACACACACTTACACACACACATGTACGTACGTACAAACATACACATGCAAACAAATACACAAACACACACAAACACACACACACACACACACACACACACACACACACACACACTTGCAAAATCCGATGAGCCCAAAACCATGCAGCACTTCCAGGCCTCTTGTAGTACCTGGCCACGAGCACACCAGTTGGCAGTATAAGCACCCAGGCTAGTGTGTTGAACAGCCCGTGCATGTGCAACCACGTGAACCACAGTACGCCGCAACCTCCAATCTCTTCCACTTCACTCAAATTACCACTCAGCCTCCAGACGTCATTGTAATAGCTGTCACTGAAGGTACAGAGGAGATATGCACATACATATGAACTAGGTATGTACTATGTATGCATGTATGTATTCATGTATGTATGTATGTATGTATGTATACATGTATGTATGTATGTATGTGTGTATGTATGTATGTGTGTATGTATGTATGTATGTACGATGTATGCATGCATGCATGCATGTATGTATGTACGTATGTACGTACATACATATGGATACTAAAAATAGAAGAGAAGGTGCAGAGAAGATATAACATGTAAGTACATACGTATGCATATGGTTTGATATGGTTTGATGTGGTTTGATGTGGTTGGTGAGGGAACTGCAACCGTTAGTTAATCATACCAGATTATCACGAGACAAGACAAGGGAGAAGACGAGGACACACATGGTCGATGTTTCTGTATGTGTGTAAAGTATAACTACGTACATACGTACACTGAACAAAGTGTGGTCAGTACAAAAACACAAAACAAGTGCTGTTCACTACATCTACATGTGTGCAGAAAATGGTGTAGAAGAGATACATATGTATGTACATACATAAAAACGTATGTATGTACGTATATATGTATGTATGTACAATGTCATACATATACGTAACAAAAAACGGAAGAATAAGGTGTAGATGAGGAACTGAATCCAGTGGATGACGCATACACAATGTCACGTAACTAACTTCTCAATGTCTCTCCCTCCAAACATGTAAATGGCACCGTCATCAGTGGCAACCATTCCATGTCCTTCTCTACGCTCAGGGTAGCCGTACTCAGCCTGCAGATACACACAAACAAAACATGTTTGTCTGTCATGTGATTGACACATGATAGTCACATGAAGGTCACATGATAACCAGAAGATTTTTGTAAATTTAGTATGGCTGCCACACGACAACATACTGTACATAGATAAGCAGTACAACAAACCGGGTAGGTTGAACGTAAACTGAGCATGTACAGTACATATGTACATACGTATGTACGACGAACATATGAATGCACATGTACAGTACAGTATACTGAATGTAGAATAGTTATACACTAATTAAATACACACTAAGTACATAAGCCTACATACATACGTACGTACGTACGTACGTACGTACATACATACATACATACATACATACATACATACATACATACATACATACATACATACATACATACATACATACATACATACGCACATACATACATATGTACATACAGTATATACACTGACACAAGTGCATTGAATGTATGTACACTATCTGAATATATGTACATACACATGTACGTACAGTGACCATGCACTAGTCTACATAGGTCAGGAGAGTGTACATAGCTCACGTCTGGTGCTGCTCTCAACCTGGTCCAAGAACTGCTGGTCAGGTTCAGTACCATCACCTCCTCACGCGGGTAGCTCTCCAGCTAAAGGGAGTGGAGGGAGGGAGGGTGAGATGGAGGGGTAGAAGGAGGGTGAGATGGAGGGGTAGAGGGTGGTTTGGATGGAGGGATTGAGGGTGGGTGAGATGGAGGGAGATGGAGATTGGAAAACAGAAGATATTATAAACACTACACTAATTTACACATTAGCCAGGTGGAGTGGTCTCTCAAAGATCAGTGTTAAGTTAATACTCAACATTTCAATGACTGACTTGGTCATCACAATAATTGTCAACACGAGGCTGAATATTGTTGAGGGGAAGCCTCTAATAGAGGAAATGCAGTCATGGGCAGTTGGCAACAGACTACATGTGGAGTCAATAAAACTGAAACAGGACATGGGACAAACTACAGCACACCTGAGACAGAAACAGGTCATAGGACAAACTATACGTACAGCACACCTAAGATGTACATACATACGTACAACTATGTAATGTATATTCCTGAGAAATTAATAGTGCTCTTTGCAGCGAGGTACTGTATCTAGTCCTGAAGTATATATGTAATGTACATACTCCTTGCTCTCTCCCTACCTCATGTACAGTACCGAAAACAACACTGATAGCAAGTACTCCTTGCTCTCTCCCCACCTCATGTACAATACTGAAAGCAACACTGATAGTAAGTACTCCTTGCTCTCTCCCTACCTCATGTACAGTACTGAAAACGACACTGATAGCAAGTACTCCTTGCTCTCTCCCTACCTCATGTACAGTACTGAAAACAACACTGATAGTAAGTACTCCTTGCTCTCTCCCCACCTCATGTACAGTACTGAAAGCAACACTGGTAGTAAGTACTCCTTGCTCTCTCCCCACCTCATGTACAGTACTTAAAGCAACACTGATAGTAAGTACTCCTTGCTCTCTCCCTACCTCATGTACAGTACTGAAAGCAACACTGATAGTACGTAAGTACTCCTTGCTCTCTCCCTACCTCATGTACAGTACTGAAAACAACACTGATAGTAAGTACTCCTTGCTCTCTCCCTACCTCATGTACAGTACTGAAAACAACACTGGTAGTAAGTACTCCTTGCTCTCTCCCTACCTCATGTACAGTACCGAAAACAACACTGATAGTAAGTACTCCTTGCTCTCTCCCTACCTCATGTACAGTACCGAAAACAACACTGATAGTAAGTACTCCTTGCTATCTCCCAACTCATGTACAGTACTGAAAACAACACTGATAGTAAGTACTCCTTGCTCTCTCCCCACCTCATGTACAGTACTGAAAACAACACTGATAGTAAGTACTCCTTGCTCTCTCCCTACCTCATGTACAGTACTGAAAACAACACTGATAGTAAGTACTCCTTGCTCTCTCCCTACCTCATGTACAGTACCGAAAGCAACACTGATAGTAAGTACTCCTTGCTCTCTCCCTACCTCATGTACAATACTGAAAACAACACTGATAGTAAGTACTCCTTGCTCTCTCCCTACCTCATGTACAGTACTGAAAACAACACTGATAGCAAGTACTCCTTGCTCTCTCCCTACCTCATGTACAGTACTTAAAACAACACTGATAGTAAGTACTCCTTGCTCTCTCCCTACCTCATGTACAGTACTGAAAACAACACTGATAGTAAGTACTCCTTGCTCTCTCCCTACCTCATGTACAGTACTGAAAACAACACTGATAGTACGTACTCATTGCTCTCTCCCTACCTCATGTACAGTACTGAAAGCAACACTGGTAGTAAGTACTCTTTGCTCTCTCCCTACCTCATGTACAGTACTGAAAGCAACACTGATAGCAAGTACTCATTGCTCTCTCCCTACCTCATGTACAGTACCGAAAACAACACTGATAGTAAGTACTCCTTGCTCTCTCCCTACCTCATGTACAGTACTTAAAACAACACTGATAGTAAGTACTCCTTGCTCTCTCCCTACCTCGTGTACAGTACTGAAAACAACACTGATAGTAAGTACTCCTTGCTCTCTCCCTACCTCATGTACAGTACTTAAAACAACACTGATAGTAAGTACTCCTTGCTCTCTCCCTACCTCATGTACAGTACTGAAAGCAACACTGATAGTAAGTACTCCTTGCTCTCTCCCTACCTCATGTACAGTACTGAAAACAACACTGATAGTAAGTACTCCTTGCTCTCTCCCTACCTCATGTACAGTACTGAAAGCAACACTGATAGTAAGTACTCCTTGCTCTCTCCCTACCTCATGTACAGTACTGAAAGCAACACTGATAGTAAGTACTCCTTGCTCTCTCCCTACCTCATGTACAGTACTTAAAACAACACTGATAGTAAGTACTCCTTGCTCTCTCCCTACCTCATGTACAGTACTGAAAACAACACTGATAGTAAGTACTCCTTGCTCTCTCCCTACCTCATGTACAGTACTGAAAGCAACACTGATAGTAAGTACTCCTTGCTCTCTCCCTACCTCATGTACAGTACTTAAAACAACACTGATAGTAAGTACTCCTTGCTCTCTCCCTACCTCATGTACAGTACTGAAAACAACACTGGTAGTAAGTACTGTACTTCTGATAGTTAGTACCATGTACGTGCGAATATGCTAGCCAAACTTGACTGTATGTACGTACATATATTGATAAAACATCTAGATCATCTCCTTTTACATAATATACCCAAATTTACCCTCGTAGTACCAAGGAATTAAAGCTCAAAATTAAAAGAGGTGGCTCATAATTCATTACATTCCACATTATTTTGATCTTCTGTTTTCTTTTTTACTCATTCTTCACCACACATAGGCACACATACGTATATGTACACATGTACGTACGTACATACGCATGCACAATGTACGTATACATGCACAATGTACGTATACGTACACAATGTACGTACACGTACACAATGTACATACACGTACACAATGTACATACGCATGTACAATGAACGTACAGACGTACGTACATTGTACAGTACATTAGTACAACACATACATACAGTGTAGGGCAACTCACTGATAATATTTGTCTGTTCATAGCATCAATTCCTCCATAGTGGACTACCATCTCTCCATCGTAGTCTGGCAGTGGAGCCATTGCGGAGTACGCTCGACCCACCGAGCAGAACGGCAACTGGGACCAGGTCCCGAGGTGCCGACTATAGTGCCAGGAATCCTGGGAGGGACACGGACCACCCGCTCGACCGCCGCTGGATAAGTGAGAGTACATGAGCGAATCACATACACTTTCAAACATATGTACACGCTTGGCTTCATTCAAAAATAATACACACTTCCATGTACAGCACCTAAACCACACACAGTACAACTGGAATACCTGTTCAACCCTCACAGCTTACATACGGACATACAGCAGTTATGTACGTACTAAAATCCAAATTCACCAACAACCACATATATAATTGCATATGTACGTACGTACGTATACATACATACAAACGTATGTCATACATATGTAATGTACTTTATAAGTAATGTAATTTATACAGTGAAACTTCTCTGTAACAGACACTTTGTAGAACAGTTTGTTTGCATAACAGTCAATCCCGACCAGCAAAGCCTAATATACGAGACAGGATTCTGTAATTCACTAAGTTACATAGTTATGTGCAGAACAAACAGAAGTTCTACAGTATCACCTCAGTGGTTCTGCACACACACCATTTCCTACACATAACAATGTAACCACACATACATGTAATATATCACATTTCAGTTAACATGCATGCAGTGTGAGTGCAGTGGGTGAGGGAAGGTTGACTGAAAAGGACTGGAGATGATGTCCTAGCATACATACAGATGTACTGTAATTATGCACACACACACACACACACACACACACACACACACACACACACACACACACACACACACACACACACTCACACACACACACTCACACACACACACACACACACACACACACACACTCACACACACACACACACACAGCACAGCACACACAGCACAGCACACATACGTACACACACACACACACACACACACACACACACACACACACACACACTCACACACACACACACACACACACACACACACACAGATACATGCGTATACATGTGCATACACACATATAATATTATGTACACACAAGAAAGAGCACACTTTTGTGTCCTTTCAAATACATACAAATGCACATAGGGATTTACATGACAGGATGTAGCCATAACAACACACAATATATCAATATACAGGAATACAAGCATATCTCCAAGAAAACTGTGCACACCCACACACCCATACATCCACATGCAAGATACAGGGCAGCCATGTATGCACACAAGCAGACATGTATGCACACCTGCACAAACACACACACACACACACACACACACACACACACACACACACACACACACATACACACACACACACACACACAAAGCCTAGTTTTTCGATATGATTGCTATAATACTTTAATGGCTGGACCAAGAAAATTGTAGCTAGGCTTGAAATATTATGGTGATTTGGCTTATGATTAATCATACACACACACGCACGCACGCACGCACACACACACACATACGTATACACGTGCATACACACAAGAGTACATATTAGTGTCCTTTCAAATACACACAAATACACATAGCACACATGAGGGGATGTAGCAAAAGCAACACACAATATACCAATATACGTACATAGATACAAGCACATCTACAAGAAATTCGTACACACCCATACACCCACAAGATACAGGGCAGCCATGTATGCACACCTGCACACCTGCACACACACACACACACACACACACACACACACACACACACACACACACACACACACACACATACACACACACAAACACACACACATACACGTGCGCGCACACACACACACACACACACACACACACACACACACACACACACACACACACAAACACACAAACACACACACACACACACACACACACACACACACACACCTCATACATCCTCCAAAGATCACCAAGTCATCAGGAGTTGCCAAAGTTGATGCATGAAGGCAGCGTGCATGAGGTACTGTCGGACTATACTGGTTGTAGTTGGTAATACCAGGGTGAACTGTCTCCCATCCAAGTTGCGTGTTGTTCATGTGGTCGTAATCTTCAAAGTTAATGCGAAAGGTGTCTGAGTACCTCTGGTGGTCGTCTGCAAAGCCCCCACCCACCCAAAAGTAGGAGGAGTTGGGATGAGTCCCCCCATGCCCTCCATAACGCGCGGATATACCAGAACCGGTCACGTCTAGTTTATTCCACTTGCCACTGGTTAGGTCCAGTGCCCACACGTCAGCGTATCTCTTAACAACGTCTGCATTGGACGGATCAGGACCTTGACCCATAGCCAACACAAACAGGGACTGACTTTGAATTACACCCGACACCATGGAATAGCGAACTGGGGGGTTGTTGTCGGTACTAAGCCGTCTCCAAGCTCTCGTTTCAATGTTAAACAGCCAAACATCGTTGACTCTGTGACCGCTCTTTAGTCTGCCTCCAAATACAACTAAATAGTTCACTCCAGCGTCTTCGTTCTTCCAGTACCCGAATCCGAAGTCCCTTCTTATCGCCGGAGAGGAAACTCCAGAAACGTTCACCTTCTCCCACCTGAGTATGGACTCGCCCAACGGCAAGAAAATGCAGACAATAACAGAATACACCTGTATCTTGTTCATTCCGCTGCGAGTTTATCGTTAGTCTAGCTGGCCAGACTAGGAAACGCATAAAGTCGCGAACATTCACTCGAGATACAGTTGACTATAATGAACCCTCTTGGGACCACTGAAAAGGCTCACTACATCAGGGTGTTCACTACATCAGGGTTCATTTACAATAGAGTAAATAGGTGTACATTCTAAGGTCTATGTTTGTTATATCAGGGAGTTCTTTGTATCCAAGATACATTGTAGAGAGGGTCAACTGAGTCATGCAAGATAATTATTCACAATAATCAAAGCTGTGTTCCTGTTAGCTGTGTGTATCCACGTAGTGCAGAGGGCATCACAGGATACTTTCAGAGAAGATCGATGAATGGAGGATAGTTTTAGCACAGACATTCTTAGTCTATATATACCTAGGGTGTTTATGGGTTTGGGAAGCTATACTATATAATGCATGTATGTTCAGTGAAACCTCTGTTAAAAGACACCTCTGAAATACACAAACCTCCTTTTTTGACAGGACACCACCGCTCTGTCCCATTTGAAGTCCCTCACATTACATGTGTACATTTGAAGCCTACGAAATAAGGACACTCCCATATACAGGACAGCTCACTGTGGTCGCAGTGGTGTCCTTATTATAGAGGTTTCACTGTACAGGACAGCTTTCTGTGGTCCCAGTGGTGTCCTTATTATAGAGGTTTCACTGTACAGGACAGCTTTCTGTGGTCCCAGTGGTGTCCTTATTATAGAAGTTTCACTGTACAGGACAGCTGTCTGTGGTCCCAGTGGTGTCCATATTATAGAGGTTTCACTGTACAGGACAGCTGTCTGTGGTCCCAGTGGTGTCCTTATTATAGAGGTTTCACTGTACAGGACAGCTTTCTGTGGTCCCAGTGGTGTCCTTATTATAGAAGTTTCACTGTACAGGACAGCTGTCTGTGGTCGCAGTGGTGTCCTTATTATAGAGGTTTCACTGTACAGGACAGCTCACTGTGGTCGCAGTGGTGTCCTTATTATAGAGGTTTCACTGTACAGGACAGCTTTCTGTGGTCCCAGTGGTGTCCTTATTATAGAAGTTTCACTGTACAGGACAGCTTTCTGTGGTCCCAGTGGTGTCCTTATTATAGAGGTTTCACTGTACAGGACAGCTCACTGTGGTCGCAGTGGTGTCCTTATTATAGAGGTTTCACTGTACAGGACAGCTTTCTGTGGTCCCAGTGGTGTCCTTATTATAGAGGTTCCACTATAATTATTGTGTAGATTGTGACTTTCTTTACATGATTGCATGCCCATAGTTTAGAATGTAAACAAAACAGGAAGTGGCAGAACAGTACAGTGGAACCTCTGTATTCCAACACTCTGTGGGCAACACAATTGTGTCAGGTTATATACAGAGATTGTCTAATTATAGCAAGCTTTAATGGTGACTGTACCTCATAAGATGGTCAGATTGGAGAGAATTTTGGATTATATATAGAGGTGTCAGATTGTACAGGTTTCACTGTACAAGTTATAGGGAACCTCTAATTATTATAAGCATTTTTATAACAATTTAATAATAATAATTAAAAAAGAAATAAAGATAATGTTATGCTGATATAACCTTTGAACAGGACTGATTCTCACAAAGCACATGTACATATCAATGGACAGAATCAGTTGTACAGGACGGTTCAGCTGCACAAATCTTTGTCAGCTGTATATAAGACTAAAGAAAACAGTGGAGAAGCTATCTTGAATAAAAGTTGAAAGTGGAGCAAATAAACAAAGAAATGTGTACATGACAGGACCAGATGTGCTGACAAGTAAGCAAGTTGGAGGTCTTAGGGGATCGCAAGGTGGAAGTGGTTTACACTCCCTAATAAGGTCATTGGCTCATGCCTAGGGGACTTCACATGTTCACCTCATTCACCAGCAACTGCTGTGTAAATTGGTGTGAACAAACATGGTATGTATAGGGGACTTCACATGCTCACCTCATTCACCAGCAACTGCTGTGTAAATTGGTGTGAACAAACATGGTATGCATAGGGGACTTCACAATCACTATGGTAGATCTTACATACGTATTTAATATTACACATCCGACCCCATTTGCAATCAACTGCTATGAAAATTGGTGTGAACAACAACAGTACTGATATTATGTTGCGTGCAAGGATAATTATATTCATAGAGTCTTAGTGTTAGATCTTGAATAACCATAAATCCTTTTTGAGGATTGGGGAACATGATTCTTGTAAACAAGTGTGACGTTTTTTCCTACTTATCTGATAAAGTAGTCTGTAATTACTTCCAGATCAATGTTTTGAAATTCTTCACAGATCAGTCAAGTAGTAGAGTCCTTATACTTGTGTAATATATACATACATGCAAACTTATCAACAACTTCTAGTGAAGATGTACTTCACCTGCATTAAGATGTGTGTGTGTGTGTGTGTGTGTGTGTGTGTGTGTGTGTGTGTGTGTGTGTGCGTGCGTGCGTGCGTGCATGTGTGTGTGTGCATGATTAATCATAAGCCAAATCACCATAATATTTCAAGCCTAGCTACAATTGTCTTAGTCCAGCCATTAAAGTATAGCAATCATACCGAAAAACTAGGCTTTAGCGGTCACACTACCTTCAACAGAAAAACTGTTTCTTTGTCTTCTATACCAACAGCAAGAGTCAGATTCAGAAGGCCATGTATGCACCTTTACAGACAAAGTTTGACTTAAGATGGTCTATGGTTTTACATATATACGGACTGCAATATGTACACGTTATCGGATGTTTATAGGGGCACTTATGTAGATTTTGACTCATTGTGGACTTATGGTCAGAAAGCAAAGCCTCAACAGCCCAAGTGACATAATAATCTGCTATGGTGAAGTGTAGGAAACAGAGTTCTAGTTAAATGGGTTCAATGAGAGTTCCAGTGGTCTGTTCCAATGAGTACATAGCAACTGTTACAGTACACAAGAAGCAGAATGATTATTATAAGGATTTGAATATTCAACAACCTGTACTAATCCTGGGCTATGAATATCATTCATGAATCCTGCTTCCCAGTTCACTCTTCAACCTCTACGTCACAGTTTACAAAATCTGTTATTATAATACAACATTATATCAAATCTTGGCTGTGTGTAATGGGAAATCTTGGGGACATTCCCGGTAAGACAATGATGTTATGAGAGGGTTTAAAAGTGTTCTCAGATCATGTGTTACCAGCAAATCAGAGTAAACAGAAAGACATAATGTCACTAACCGTTTTCTTCGCCATTGCTGTGCTTTTTGGTCCTATCCTATTATTAAAATCCTATTATTGCCTCCATTTTTTATAATGACATCATTTGGTTGGGTACAGTGTGCAAGTTCCTACATCCTGGGCCCACTTCACATTATTGGCTGTTGGATCTAGGAATTTGCACACTGTACCCGGTCCAACCCACCTCTGTCTACCTCTCTGCTCGTCCAGCCCCATGTGTGCCTAGCCCTATGCCCGACTAGCTCCTTGTATACCTAGCACTATGCCAGCTAGACCTATGCATGTCCATCCTCCCTCATGCTCGTCTAGCCAAATATATACCTAACCCTCTGTATGTCTATACCTATGCCTGTTCAGCCCTATGTAGCAAACAACTCTGCCTTGTTCCAGTGATTTCATCCCTACATCTTTCATCCATTTTTAAATGGTTTTTGTATGGTTCTTTAATAGTGCATAGCCTGAAGTGCATGTATAGGTATCATCCTATATAATTTACTTATATAACTGTATAGAAACCATTTAAATAGAAAAAGCATTAATAATCATAACTTGATACATACTTTATTATACAGTACAGCTGCACAAATTATCATATTTTTAATAAAATCTTGCATATTTTTCCAGGATGTATTGTGATCACTGGTCATGACATAGTGTGAAACTAAACACATGCAGGCAAGATGAACATGTTAGCACAGAGTGTGTTGTTTTCGCCCACTCCTGCTGCAATTTTCAGACATGTGTTTTCTTTCTCTGAAACTTCTTGGTACTTGGTTCTCAGTAGGAACTCAAGCTGTGCTGAACTGTCACTCAAACTTCTTATTAATTCATCGATTTAACTTCAATGAGATTGATTCCTATATCAATTAACATAATATTACAGTCTTTTTCAATTGGTTTAACGGATGTTTCATTTCATTTGACGGACGTTTCAATCTATTTAACGGAAGTTCCATTGCAATTAACGCGTTTTTCATTGCAATTAACGGAAACCCTGTACCTCAAGTTTGTAGCTATTTTCTACCCAAATACCCAACTTTACTCAGGACGCTTCGTTTTCGAAGTTCTTAAACTTTAGTTTTCGGATACTAACACTTTTCTTATAGGAGGTTTATGAAGGCTTGAGCGTTCACGAAGAAACTGTTCGAGTGGTACCTCTTTGGGGGGGGGGGGTGTCTGTGGCATGGTTGATGGAGCAGGTGATTCTGAGGCTGGGTTATGGGATAGATGAAGGTCTATTCTCAGCAGAAGTGACTCTTTGGCGTTTTTTTTTCCTACACCCCCCCTACCAACAAAAGCAGAAACCAAAGAAGCTAGAAGAACGTCAGCTATATATATAGCTGACGTTCTTCTAGCTGCTAGGGGGGGGTGTAGGAAAAAAACGCCAAAGAGTCACTTCTGCTATATATAGCCAGCAAATTGATTGAACATAATTGTTACATTTGATTGTTTGTTGTTGTTTGTGTGTATGAATTTGCCGTGTATGTGTTCACAGGACCCCCTGGAAGACCAGTCAAAGGGCTGAAGGGGCATCCTGTCTAAATATTGAGATTTAACTTTAACTTTAACTTTAACTCTTCGAAGGGTGAAATGAGAAAAAAAAGACAAGTTAACAAACTTTCAAGCATCTTCGTTTAGAAGCATAGAGGTTATATGAAAGCGTATGCCGAAGATTCAGCAGTGTGGTGCAAGAAGATTGTGAATGGTGGATGAAACAGTTACCTGTCATTCTTGGCGCCTTGTGGAAGCATTTAAGCCACGGGCTACCGTCTAAAGAGGCGTCCTTTGTCCAAGCACGAAGAAGGAAAGCATTCGAAAACGAAGCGCGCTCAGAAAAGTTTGTTTTTAGCCTTTGGATTTTGCTTCAAATTTACTCCAAACGTGTACAATAGCGCTTCCGTTAATTGTACTGAAATATCCGTTAATTGGAATGAAACGCCCGTTAAATGAATTGCAACATCCGTTAAATGAAACGAAAAACGCGTTAAACCAATCGAAAAAGACTGTATTGTACTACGAATTAAGTCGCATAATACCTGTATTATGTTCAATACAAGGGTTTACTTACACACACACACACACACACACACACACACATGCGCATACACACACAAACATGCACATGCACGCACGCACGCACGCATGCATGCACGCATGCATGTACGCACGCACACATGCATGTACGCATGCACTCATACACGCATGCATGCACACACATGCACACCCACACCCACCTACACAGACACCCACCCACACCCACCCACACACACATACACACACACACACCACAGACCCCCCCCCCCCCCCCACACACACACACACACCCCACACACACGCGCACACACACATGTACGCACACAGATACATACATGCACACACACGCGCACGCACACACACACACACACACAGTGACACACACACACACACACACACACACACACATACGCACACACACACACGCACACACACACACACGCATACACACACACGCACACACACACACACACACACACACATACACACACACACACACACTGTGACAGAGACACACACAGATACACGTGTACAGACACATACACGCCAAATGTATACACAAGCATGCCATATACACACACATGCACTTGACCTTGAACATTTGCATATGTATATATACTCTGTAAAAACAGATATTGGGGGACTACATATGACGTATTCTATTATTAGAAATTAGGAAAGTAATTTCCTATTCTGTTTAATGAACAGTTCCAGAGTGAGTTCCAATGACGTGTCAGCTATCAAGGAGATCTGAAATAACAGGTTGAATGCAGAATACGTACAACTGAACATGAATATTCAACAACCTGATCTAACCCCAGTCTATGAATACAATTATGAACCCAGTTTGTGTATTTGTGTATTTTAGAGATGAGAGGATGACTATACTACTTGTGTTCTTGTTAGCTATATCCACACAATACAGAAAGCAGTATAGGATTCTTTCGGAAGAGGCCGATGATTGCAGGATAGTTTTGGCATACTGACCTTCTATTCTGTGTAGTACAGGACATGGGAGCTCTTTTCACAGACGGTAGTTTTCATTTCATTCTTGAGCATGGCTCAAAATGCAGACAAAACCTTAAATCGTTGTGCGGAAACAGGCAAGTGTCAGAAAAATATAATACAAGAACCCCCTTATAATCTGCTTTATAAAAATCCAAGACATTTTTTTTACATAAATATGATATGCGTGAGAGTACAGCTTTTGAACAGGATTTTCGCATAGCACAGATCAATTGTACAGAATCAATTGTACAGGAAGTTTGAGCTGCATAGGTCTTCATTGATTGTAAGAGTAAATACAGTAGAGAAGCCATCTTAGATAGAGGTTGAAAGTGACGCCAATAAACAAATAAATGTGTACATGGCATATGGATGCGCATATGTGCTGACAAGTGAGCAAAGCAAAGCAGGGGATCCCAAGGTGGGAGTATTTTACACTGTCTAATGAGGTCATTGTTTCTCGCATAGGGGACTTCACATACACCTCATTCACCAGTAACTGCAGTGTAAATTGATGGTATGGGCCCAACCGCAGTTCCTTTCCAATTAATTATATTCCGTGATGAAAGTTAATGCATAATATTATAATATTAGGTAATGGGAACTTAATATCACAGACATTCTTGTAAACATGTTTGCTGTCTTTCCTACTATTTTGATAAAATATTTAGTAATTGCTTCCAGATCAATACTATTTCTGAAATTGTTCAATTTTTACTTTCACACGTGTGTGTGTGTGTGTATGTGTGTATGTGTGTCGACATGTGTATATGTGTGTGTGTGTGTGTGTGTGTGTGTCTGTGTGTGTCTGTGTGTGTATACATGTGTGTATGACATGGTGCGTGTGTGTGTATGTATGTGTGTGTGTGTGTGTGTGTGTGTGTGTGTGTGTGTGTGTGTGTATACACGTGTACGTGTGTACATGACCAAAAATAGACCTATTTCAATGATATTTGACCCTGGAACTACCTATAATAGATTACTTCTCTTACTATCAAAAAACGTCTCAGACATTACACAGGAAGGATCTGGATTTGCCAACTATTTAGTAACAATAATTCAAATTATGTTAACTTTTCTTTTTTTTTTCTTTTTTACCTTGTTTGTACTGTTTACAGGGTGCCTAGTGTAGTAGCCATTGGCTAAAGGCTTCCCCTGAGTAAATAAGCTTATCCTATCCTATCCTATCCTAACTATGGTTGCATCAAGTGTTTGTGTGCATTAAACTTCCAGGGTTTTATCTTTTTGGGGAAGAAGCTTCAGTATATATTACAATGCATGTTTATCATATAAGAGATGAGCGCAGTTCTATATGTAGTACTACGTGGTATTGTAGATGTCTATATATAAAAGACATGCAGTGCAGTGATGTAAAGAGGTACAGATATGTATGTGGTACAGTAGAGGTAAACTAGGGGGTCTTGGGGTATGCCCGCCATGCAGGGAAAGTTGGAGTTTTTATGTTTTATAAGGTGGCATCTGAGGCCATTTTAGATCATTCAAGGTTGACTTAGTCATTTAAGTAGGACCTTCACTATAGTAATGTACACTACATTTGGATTTATTTGGGGGTGGACACTGGAAAGTTTGGAGTGGAAGCTCCCCCCCCCCCCCCCCCCCCCCCCCAACCACTGGATAACACCCTGATTTCTGTATGTACATAAACAGTCAGCCCTCATTTATCCATACACATCTGTTCTGGATGAAAATGTGGCTAAAACGAAGGAACTGGATAAATGAGGGAGCAGTAGTATAGTGTACAGAACTATGTTCTTCTGAAGGTGGTGTGACTATTACTGTGCTGAACTGTTACTCAAACTTCTTATTAATTCATCGATTCAACTTCAATGAGATTGATTCCTATATCAATTAACATAATATTATTATACTACGAAGTCGCTTAATACCTGTATTATGTTCAATACAAGGGTTCACTTACACACACACACACACATGCGCATACACACACAAACATACACATGCATGTACGCATGCACGCATGCACGCACGCAAGCACACACATGTACACCCACACCCACCTACACAGACACCCACCCACACCCACCCCCACACACACACACCACAGACCCACACACCCACACACACACACCACACACACATGCGCACACACACACATGTACACACACAGATATATACACACACACGCGCGCGCGTGCACACACACACACAGTGACACACACACACACACACACACACACACACACACACACACACACACACATACACACACACACACACACACACACAGTGACAGAGACACACACAGATACACGTGTACAGACACATACACGCCAAATGTGTACACAAGCATGCCATACACACACATGCACTTGACCTTGGGCATTTGCATATCTATACACTGTAAAAACAGATATTGGGGGATTACACATGACCTATTCAGGAGAGCAATTTCCTAGGGGGTTTAATGAACAGTTCCAGAGTGAGTTCCAATGACGTGTAAGCTATCAAGGAGATCTGAAATAACAGGTTGAATGCAGAATGCGTACAACTGAACATAAATATTCAACAACCTGATCTAACCCCAGTCTATGAATACAATTATGAACCCAGTTTGTGTATTTGTGTATTAAATTTTTAGAGATGAGAGGATGACTATACTACTTGTGTTCTTGTTAGCTATATCCACACAACACAGAAAGCAATATAGGATTCTTTCAGAAGAGGCCGATGATTGCAGGATAGTTTTGGCATACTGACCTTCTATTCTGTGTAGTACAGGACATGGGAGCTCTTTTCACAGACGGTAGTTTTCATTTCATTCTTGAGCATGGCTCAAAATGCAGACAAGACCTTAAATCGTTGTGCGGAAACAGGCAAGTGTCAGAAAAATATAATACAAGAACCCCCTTATAATCTGCTTTATAAAAATCAAAGACAATTTTTTTTTACATAAAAATGATATTTGTGAGAGTACAGCTTTCGAACAGGATTTTCGCATAGCACAGATCAATTGTACAGGAAGTTTCAGCTGCGTAGGTCTTCATTGACTGTAAGAGTAAATACAGTGGAGAAGCCATCTTAGATAGAGGTTGAAAGTGACGTCAATTAACAAAATAAATGTGTACATGGCATATGCATGTGCATATGTGCTGACAAGTGAGCAAAGCAAAGCAGGGAGCAAAGCAGGGGATCCCAAGGTGGGAGTGTTTTACACTACCTAATGAGGATCATTGGCTCACGTATAGGGTACTTCACATGCACCTCATTCACCAGTAACTGCAGTGTAAATTGATGGTATGGGCCCAACCGCAGTTCCTTTCCAATTAATTATATTCCGTGATGAAAGTTAATGCATAATATTATAATATTAGGTAATGGGAACTTAATATCACAGACATTCTTGTAAACATGTTTGCTGTCTTTCCTACTATTTTGATAAAATATTTAGTAATTGCTTCCAGATCAATACTATTTCTGAAATTGTTCAATTTTTACTTTCACACGTGTGTGTGTGTGTGTATGTGTGTATGTGTGTCGACATGTGTATGTGTGTGTGTATGTGAGTGTGTGTGTCTGTGTGTGTCTGTGTGTGTATACATGTGTGTATGACATGGTGCGTGTGTGTGTATGTATGTGTGTGTGTGTGTGTGTGTGTGTATACACGTGTACGTGTGTACAGGACCAAAAATAGACCTATTTTAATGATATTTGACCCTGGAACTACCTATAATAGATTACTTCTCTTACTATCAAAAAACATCTCAGACATTACACAGGAAGGATCTGGATTCGCCAACTATGGTTGCATCAAGTGTTTGTGTGCATTAAACTTCCAGGGTTTTATCTTTTTGGGGAAGAAGCTTCAGTATATATTACAGTGCAATTTATCATATAAGAGATGAGCACAGTTCTATATGTAGTACTACGTGGTATTGTAGATGTCTATATATAAAAGACATGCAGTGCAGTGATGTAAAGAGGTACAGATATGTATGTGGTACGGCAGAGGTAAACTAGGGAGTCTTGGGGTATGCCCCCCATGCAGGGAAAGTTGGAGTTTTTATGTTTTATAAGGTGGCATCTGAGGCCATTTTAGATCATTCAAGGTTGACTTAGTCATTTAAGTAGGACCTTCACTATAGTAATGTACACTACATTTGGATTTATTTGGGGGTGGACACTGGAAAGTTTGGAGTGGAAGCTCCCCCCCCCCCCCCCCCCCCCCCCCAACCACTGGATAAAACCCTGATTTCTGTATGTACATAAACAGTCAGCCCTCATTTATCCATACACATCTGTTCTGGATGAAAATGTGGCTAAAACGAAGGAACTGGATAAATGAGGGAGCAGTAGTATAGTGTACAGAACTATGTTCTTCTGAAGGTGGTGTGACTATTACAGCTGCATGGCCTGATTTTCTCTTTATGATAGCTATACGTCAATGGTTGGACTAGGGAAATTCGTTATAGACTCGGAATAATAGTGTGAATCAGATGCAGCTTATGATTAATTGTACAAATGCACACACACACACACACACACACACACACACACACACACACACACACACACACACACACACACACACCAAATGTATGCACAAGCATGCATGTACACACAATACATGACCTTGGACATGTGAGCATTAGGGCCAATCACAGCAGTACGTGTTCATATGTCTACAATATACAAATTCTCTGATAAATCAAATCAGATTGAAAATAGTGAGGAGTGGCATAATCTGCCTTTAGTTGACAAAGTGTAGGAAACAGAGTTCAAATGGACTCACTGAGAGTTCCAGTGATCTGTTCCAATGAGTGTATAAATTATACATAAGATGCAGAATACCAATACAAGGATATGAATATAGTTAACAACCTGTCCAACCCTGGATTACGAGTATCATTTATCAATCCTGTTTCCCAGTATCACTGTTCAACCTCATACATCACAGTTTACAAAATGTGCTACGTCTTGGCTGTGTGTGTGTGTGTGTGTGTGTGTGTGTGTGTGTGTGTGTGTGTGTGTGTGTGTGCGTGCGTGTGTGTGTGCGTGTGTGTGTGTGTGTGTAATGGGAAAGATATTGGTGTGTGTGTGTGCTTGTGTGTGTGTGTGTTTGTGCATGTGTGTGTGTGTGTGTGTGTGTGTGTGTGTGTGTGTGTGTGTGTGTGTGTGTGTGTGTGTGTGTGTGTCTGTGTGTGTGTGTGTGTGTGTGTGTGTGTGTGTGTGTGTGTGTATGTGTGTGTGTGTGTGTAATGGGAAATATTGGGGACATCCCCTGTAAGACAATGATGTCATGAGAGGGTTTAAAAGTGTTCTCAGACAATGCATTACCAGCAAATCAGAGCAAATAGAAAGACATTATGTCATCAACTCTTTTCTTCACCATTGTGTTTTTTGGTGGACTGGCTTTCCTGGACGCCCAGCAATTTGATGGGTGAGTTCTCATGTGATCGAGGATTATGTACTAATCAAAAGTTACATGACGGGTTTTAATGGAATTGTATAGTATTGTATACTAGTTGTAATTTGTTAAATTTACTAGGAGAAAAATGCCCCATAGACTGGTAATATAGTAGAACTTCGTTAAGAAAAACACTCTTAAGACAAATTACTGCTTAACACTAGACTATATAGTTCCCTAAGCCCTGTTTGGTTTGCTGTAGTACTGTGCATGTATCAATATATCCTGATAAAATAAATTTCTGATAATGAGAACTAATTCTGCATGTGGGTTCCCTAATTAAAGTTTGTTTTCAATGAGGATTGTATGACTGTACTGTAACATGGAAATTTAACAAAAACAACTGTTAATAATTTTGAAAATTAATTATAGCCTGTTCAAATCCTTGACTACACATTTTGTATTAAGGTTATGTGTATTTTGATCTTTTACAGATGCAACCTATGTACTCGACAAGTGCCCTACCAAGTGCGTCTGGCTCGAACAGTAACATACTATGTTCGACCACTTGTGTATTATCAAACATGTACAGGAAGAGAGAGAAGATGCAGAACAAGGTAGACTATAATGATATTATAAGTACACAATTAATACAAATACTATGTATAATAATACACACAGATTTTATGACATTTTCTTCAAAATATACCACACAATATTATACAAAAGGTGCAATATATCCCTGTGCACCATTCATAGATTTATATATATGTGAATGATATACTGCATGTGCCTGTATACTGTACAGCACAAAATTGGTGGATCAAAGGCCTGGGTTGTCATATATACCAAATCTTGTCCTGCTCAAAGTTGTCTGGGTTGGGTGCATGGGTCCAGTACATCTTAAATGTTGAGGCATTAGGGTTAGAGTTGGGTTGTGATTCAGTATTGATAAGATGGTCAGGGGGACGACTTACGACAGGGGACTTTCACAGCATAAGAGGGTGGCTTATAAAGATGGCACTGTTACAGTAATAGATAGACACTTGCAAAGTACATCTTATATAAATAAATAGTCACACCTGATTTATTTGACACTGGTTTATATCGCAAAGCCTTATTAATCTGACCCTCTGCAGTAAATCCACATCATTAAGTTGTGTACAATCTAACCTGATTCATCTGACACATATTTGTGGGGAACCAAACACTGTATATATTTATATATACTGAAAATACTGCAGTTGCTAATGTTCGTTGTATAGGCATGTCCTGTATAATTTTGTCTATAGGTCCAGATATGGTTCACCAGTGGCACGGTATCGCTCTCAACCTTACTATGTAACAAGATACTGGACAATGAAGTATTGCTGTGTGGACACTGCTTCCAGTGAGTACGTAGATACGTATACGTAAGACTTTATTACCACCAAATAGTTCAATAAGATGCATTATTTTACCTGATAGTGTCAGCTTATAGTGTTTGATATAACATAATATATTTGTGTGACTTGTAAAATCACCTGTAACTGCATCATACCAATGTTTATATTTTAGGATTATCTATGGAGGGTAGTGTCAAACTAGTTGACGGACCAGCACCCAATGAAGGTCGTCTGATGATCAACTACAAGAACCACTATGGAGCAGTGTGTGTGGACAGGTTTGGTACTTCAGATGCCAACACAGCTTGTTACCAGTTGGGGTTTGCTGGACACCAGCAAATAACAGGATGTTGTCCATATGGAAGAAGACCATATGGTGAGATCTGGTTGGATGAACTTGGCTGCAATTCAAAGCATGTGTGGTTGGCCAACTGCTATCACAGAGGATGGGGTGTGGAGGACTGTCACAATGGACAGGAGATTGGAATAAAATGCAATCGTGAGTTTAATATAGCACTATCAAATATTATAACCAAACATATACCCATGATTTTCAAGAATGCATTGATTGGCCACAATTGCAAGTTATAGTTTTCAGACAAAGAAATTCACAAAGTCGACCCATTAGTTAAGGTACATAAGTACATTGTAAATGCTTGAAGTATAGTTACACCTGTCAGCATAGTATAATATTAATAGTAATAGTAATATAATACAAATTATTATATATAACATATATATATATATATATATATATATATATATTTATGTATATGTATATGTATATATATATATATATATATATATATATATATATATATATATATATATATATATATATATATATATATATATATATATGTATATACATATATAATTTTATATAAAATGTGTACAATTGCTGTAAGAAATCCTCTTCTTACTCTTTAATTGAATAGCCACTCTCAATCTCCGACTGTCTGGTGGCAAGCATTCCTTTGAAGGTCGTGTTGAGATGTTCTTAACTGGATCATGGGGTACTGTGTCTGACTACGGATGGGACATGAGAGATGTTCAAGTTGTATGCAGACAACTTGGATTGGGAGCAGCAGTAAAGGCTTTAGGAGGTGCTTTCTTTGGCTGGGGACGAGGTCCCATAAAGCGCTCAAAGGTGGACTGCATCGGTCACGAGACAGCTTTGGGCTGGTGTCGACACTTGGATTGGAATAGACTTCCTCGTTCTCACTCTAGAGATGCCAGTGTAGTTTGCCAAGGTATATATACAATAATATATATATATATATATATGTATATATATATAATGCAATTGTCACAGTGCCACATGTACACTAGATATATATACAGTGTTGAAATTATACATGACATTGTGGCACATTAATATGCTCTGTTTGTGTGGGACCATTGCACATATAACATTAATTATTGTAATAGTTCAAGAGCCTGTATGTCATAATCTAGTAATGTTGCAATTCGTATACAATTATATAAATGACAGACTGAGCAAGTATACTGTCTTTTGTATTAAATGGACATATTAATATGATAATTGCAATTCTGTATAATAATTTTCTTTAATTATTTACTTTACAGGGCCTGTTCCTAGCAGCTTCAGGGCAACTAACATTGAAAGTAACTCAACTTCATTCACATTCAAACTTCCTGAGCAACTGCAGTTCACCAGTACTGTTCAAGAGTACAAGATTGAGTTCAATCATGTACCGAATAAACTTGGAGAAACTCGTACCGTGTACATCACTCCTACTAACCGCAAAAGTGTCCAACCTCAATTCACTGTATCTGGATTGACTCCCTGCTCTACGTACACCTTTAAAGTGGCCGTGGTAGCCTCAAGACTACAAGGAGGAACAGGACCCTTCAGTTCTCCCCTGACTGTCACCACAATGCCTGAAGGTTAGATTATACTTGAACTATTCTATAATAAATTATTCCAAACGGACACATGCATGCCTACCTATAGTGAAGAAACCTCCAATGATTCAAGTGTATATAAATCTCTATTTATTGCTTCCTACACATTGCAGTGCCAGGTCATGTGTTTGCCTTCACTGGAGTTTCAGCAAATGCAAGTTGTGTAAAACTGTCCCTGAAACCTCCCAAGTCATCCTACTGCAATAATATCAACTCGTACCAACTCACATACTTCTCTGAACCAGGATTCAGAGTAAACATCACCAAGTCACTCACTCTGCCATCCCCCCTACCCGAGAACACGTACTATGCATGTGGACTGAAGGTACATGTGCTCTACAAGTTCATGATTTCAGCAGTCAATGCTGCAGGATCTGGGCCGAGGACTACCACACACGTTTACCATTTTGACAAAGACTATAATTAAAAGTGAGTTTCATTAAATTTAAGGGCATGTAAACTTGCAATATTATGCACACTGTTTCGGCATGCAAGGGAAGAGTATTGTGTATACAAATAAAGGGTATATAAATGCATACTACGTAAAATTGATAAGATTAATAAGATTAAGATTAAATAAAATAAGTGTGGGTATATATGTATAATGTAGATTGAATGTTACGTGCAATTTAAGAGAATGCATTATAATTTACAATCAATTATATATATAATTATCAAAATGACTAAATTTTATTATTATTATTATGAACCGACACAGTGCATTGCACAACAATTGGTACATATTTTTATGCAATATTCATGTTATTCTTTAAGTTAGTTGTTGAATTTTATATTATTGGAGAATTCTCCTATCTTTTAGGGTCATGTCACAAAACTCTGATCTGAAAGAGGATATACGAGGAACAATCTACACAGAATATATGTATTATCGTATGACAGTAAACCTTGCAAAGTGTACTACATATGTGTCCATTAATCTATGTAGCCACAACTGCATCACATTGTGGGAGTGTATATACTAATACATGCATGTTCACTTCTTTAACTGCATGTTCATTATTTTGCAAGCACAACCATTTGAATTGTAATTCCACAGTCAAAGCGATCATTTTATCACAATTACCAGGTATGATTTCTTTCCTTTGTATGTGTGTCATGAATCAATTAATTGAGTTACAACATAGCCTCACAGTTCAATTGCATGGCAAATACAAATTACAGATAATATGCATAATATTGTACTTCTGAAAACCTGCATGATAAGTAATTCATAAGTAAAAGTATACAAGCACGCCAATTTGTAAATGTTTTCACAACACCATCATGATACAGTGAAACCTGTCTTAAAGACCGCTCGCATATAAAGACCACCTGTCTATAGAGACCATTGTAAGCTGGCTCAATGTTCACTTCAATCGTACTAAAGCACCTCTGTACAAGGACCACCTGTCTGCAGAGACCACAATTACTTGGTCCCTTGAGTGGTTGTTATAGACAGGTTTTACTGTATTAAAAGACAGAGTCTTAACTATCATGTAGTATATACAGTAGTACTACATATGTAGGGATGACGCCGAAACAAAATGGCCGCCCATACATTAGGGGTATAATGACGTCATTTGGTTGGGTACAGTGTGCAAATTCCTACATCCCAGGCCTGCTTCACATTATTGGCTGTTGGATTTAGGATTTTGCACACTGTACCCGGTCCAACCCACCTCTGTCTACCTTTCTGCCCATCTAGCCCCATGTGTGCCTAGCCCTATACCTGTCTAGCTTCTTGTATACCTAGCACTATGCCAGCTAGATCTATGCATGTCCATCCTCCCTCATGCTTGTCTAGCCCAATGTATACCTAACCCTCTGTACGTCTATACCTATGCCTGTTCAGCCCTATGCACAAACAACTCTACCTTGTTCGAGTGATTTCATCCCTACATCTTTCATCCATTTTTAAATGGTTTTTGTATGGTTCTTTAATAGTGCATAGGCTGAAGTGCATGTGTAGGTATCATCCTATATAATTTATGTATAAAACTGTATAGAAACCATTTAAATAGAAAAAGCATTAATAATCATAACTTGATACATACTTTATTATACAGCTGCACAAATTATCATCTTTTTAATAAAATCTTGCATATTTTTTTCCAGTATGTACATGTATTGTGATCACTGGTCATGACAAAGTGTGAAACTAAACACATGCAGGCAAGATGAACATGTTAGCACACAGTGTGTTGCTTTCGCCCACTTCTGCTGCAATTTCCAGATATGTGTTTTCTTTCTCTGAAACTTCTTGGTAATGGATTCTCAGAAGGAATTCAAGCTGTGCTGAACTGTCACTCAAACTTCTTATTAATTAATCAATTCAACTTCAATGAGATCAATTCCTATATCAATTAACATAATAGTATTATACTACGAAGTCGCATAATACCTGTATTATGTTCAATACAAGGGTTTACTTACACACACACACACACACACACACACACACACACACACACACACACACACACACACACACATGCGCATACACACACAAACATGCACATGCACACACACACGCATGCATGCATGCATGCACCGCATGCACACACATGCACACCCACACCCACCTACACAGACACCCACCCACACACACCCCCCACACACACACCACAGACCCACACACCCACACACACCAAACACACACACACACGCGCACACACACATGTACACACACAGATACATACACACACACACACACACATGCGCGCGCACACACATACACACACACACACACACACACACACACACACACAAGCATGCCACGTACACACATGCACTTGACCTTGGGCATTTGCATATCTATACTCTGTAAAAACAGATGTTAGGGGATTACACATGACGTAATCACGAGATCAATTTCCTAGGGGGTTTAATGAACAGTTCCAGAGTGAGTTCCAATGATGTGTCAGCTGTCAAGGAGATCTAAAATAACAGGTTGAATGCAGAATACGTACAACTGAACATGAATATTCAACAACCTGATCTAACCCCAGTCTATGAATACAATTATGAACCCAGTTTTGTGTATTTGTGTATTTTAGAGATGCAAGGATGACTCTACAACTTGTGTTCTTGTTAGCTATATCCACACAATACAGAAAGCAGTATAGGATTCTTTCAGAAGAGGCCGATGATTGCAGGATAGTTTTGGCATACTGACCTTCTATTCAGTGTAGTACAGGGTGTGGGGAGCTCTTTTCACAGACGGTAGTTTTCATTTCATTCTTGAGCATGGCTCAAAATGCAGACAAGACCTTAAATCGTTGTGCGGAAACAGGCAAGTGTCATAAAAATATAACACAAGAACCCCCTTATAATCTGCTTTATAAATACCAAAATTTTTTTTTTTATAAATATGATATGCGTGAGAGTACAGCTTTTGAACAGGATTTTCGCATAGCACAGATCAATTGTACAGAATCAATTGTACAGGAAGTTTCAGCCACGTAGGTCTTCATTGATTGTAAGAGTAAATACAGTAGAGAAGCCATCTTAGATAGAGGTTGAAAGTGACGTCAATAAACAAATAAATGTGTACATGGCATATGCATGCGCATATGTGCTGACAAGTGAGCAATGCAAAGCAGGGAGCAAAGCAGGGGATCCCAAGGTGGGAGTATTTTACACTGTCTAATGAGGTCATTGTTTCTCGCATAGGGGACTTCACATGCACCTCATTCGCCAGTAGCTGCAGTGTAAATTGATGGTATGGGCCCAACCGCAGTTCCTTTCCAATTAATTATATTCCGTGATGAAAGTTAATGCATAATATTATAATATTAGGTAACGGGAACTTAATATCACAGACATTGTAAACATGTTTGCTGTCTTTCCTACTATTTTGATAAAATATTTAGCAATTGCTTCCAGATCAATACTATTTCTGAAGTTGTTCAATTTTTACTTTTACACACATGTGTGTGTATGTGTGTATGTGTGTGGACATGTGTATGTGTGTGTGTGTGTCTGTGTGTGTCTGTGTGTGTACATGTGTGCATGACGTGTGTGTGTGCACGTGTGTGTATGTATGTGTGTGTGTGTGTGTGTGTGTGTGTTTGTGTGTGTGTGTGTGTGTGTGTGTGTGTGTGTGTGTGTATGTGTATATAAGGCCATCTACTCCTTTCCTGCTGGTTCAGCAGGAGGCCCAGATGGCCTGCGTCCGCAGCATCTCAAAGACATCCTCCTGAATGCTGCTGATGAGCTTGAAGGTGAATTCATGTCAGCCTTAACCAGTTTTGTCAACTTGGTAGCTGACGGCAGAGTTCCTCCATTTGCTCGTCCATTCTTCTTTGGTGTGTCCCTTATTGGGCTGAACAAGAGAGACGGAGGGGTTAGGCCTATTGCTATAGGTTGCACCCTACGTCGTTTAGTCGTCAAGTGTTGCACAATCCTCATCAAGGAGGATATGGGAGCTCTGCTTTTCCCCACTCAGCTGGGTTATGGTACTCGCCACGGTTCTGAAGCTGTTGTGCATGCAGCTAGAGCCTACTTGTCCACGATGAAGGAAGATATGCTTTTGCTGAAGTTAGACTTCAGCAATGCTTTCAACTCAATCCGTAGAGACAAGATGCTCCACGCTGTCCTGGAGAAATCCCCTGCCATCTTCGCCTTTGCACATTCCACCTATGCTCAGCCAACTAATCTTTACTTTGGTGACCACGTCATTGTATCATCAGAAGGTGTCCAACAGGGTGATCCCCTGGGACCCTTATTATTCTGTCTCACCATCCTTGGCCTCACTTCCAGCTTGAGTTCTGAGTTCCGTGTCTTCTATTTGGATGATGGGACCTTAGGTGGCCCAATTCAAGACATCATTTCAGATCTGGAGCACATAGAAGAAGCGTCTAAAGACCTAGGCCTAGTACTTAACAAGGCAAAATGTGAGTTTGTGTGCTCGGAGGCCTCCACCAAATCTGCCATACAATCCACCTTTCCCGAGTTGTTGTCCACTAGCCCTGCTGATGCAGTTCTACTTGGTTCCCCTATTGGCTGCATTCGCTCCATTGAGTCAGTGCTTGATTCAAAGATCAAGTACCTGCACTCCCTGGGTGACAGGCTTGGGCTTCTGCATGCAAACGACGCCCTCTGTCTTATGCAGCATGCCCTAACCCTCCCCAAGCTTCTTTATGTTTTGAGAACCGCTCCATGCTTCTCTTCTGGTCTTTTGGAGTCATTTGACACTGTCCAGCGTTCCTTATTGGAGTCTGTTTGTAATATTTCCCTTGATGATGATTCATGGAAGCAGGCATCCCTGCCAATTAATTCTGGTGGTCTGGGGATTAGGAGTGCAACCTCGCTTGCACCTTCAGCATTCCTTGCCTTTGCTGCAGGTTGTGCTCCTCTCCTCTCTTCGTTACTGCCCCAGTACATTCTGGACACCAAACTTCCAACCCATGAAGTTGCTCTCCAGGTTTGGAGTATAGCTCCTCTCATGCTAATCCACCCTCCGGTTCAGCCTCCATTAAACAGAAGAGCTGGGATGCTCCCATCATCATAGCTACATTCGACTCCCTATTCCGGAATGCTGATGCTAGATCCCGAGCCCGCCTCCTAGCCTCCTGTGAAAAGGAGTCAGGTGCTTGGCTGACGGCTCCTCCAATCTCAGCAGTTGGTTTGAGACTAGACGATGAAACCATTCGAGTAGCTGCGGGGATGCGTGTTGGTTCATCTCTGAGCGAGCCACATTCTTGTAAGAATTGTGGAAAAAGTGTTGATGAATCTGGCCTACATGGTCACAGCTGTTGGAAGAGTCAGGGACGCAGAGCACGCCATTCAGAGCTCAACCAAATTATCCACAGATCTCTGGCAGCTATCCAGGTTCCCTCCACTCTGGAGCCCCGGGGCCTCTACAGATCTGATGGCCGTAGACCTGATGGCCTCTCATTGATTCCTTGGTCTCAAGGTCGATCTTTGGTGTGGGATGCAACATGCAGGGACACCTTCGCTCCATCCTACCTGCACCTCAGCTCCGTCAAAGCAGGCGCAGTTGCTCACGAGGCAGCTGCACAAAAATGTCGATTATACAGTGAGCTTTGCACCACACACAAATTTATCCCCCTGGCATTTGAAACCTCTGGGGTATTCAGTCAAGATTCGCTTGCCTTCCTCAAAGATCTTGCACTCCGCAGTCGTCAACTTAATCATGACCCTCTTAGTTACCTCAAACTTTGTCAAAGAATCAGTGTGTGTATTCAAAGATTTAATTGTGCTTCGGTGCTAGGAACATGCTTGTAATTCATTGCTACTTTTGTTTTTCGTTATTGCTGTTGCTCATTTGCCTGTTCGTCACTTCTTGTCCTGTCTATTTACCTCACTTGTAGTGGATATCAATTTGTAATAATAATAATAATATTAATATATATATATATATATATATATATATATATATATATATATATATATAATGAAATTGTCACAGTGCCACATGTACACTAGATATATATACAGTGTTGAAATTATACATGACATTGTGGCGCATTATTATGCTCTGTTTATGTGGGACCATTGCACATATAACATTATTGTAATAGTTCAAGAGCCTGTATGTCATAATCTAGTAATGTTGCAATTCGTATACAATTATATAAATGACAGACTTAGCAAGTATACTGTCTTTAGTATGAAATGGACATATTAATATGATAATTGCAATTCTGTATAATAATTTTCTTTAATTACGTACTTTACAGGACCTGTTCCTAGCAGCTTCAGGGCAACTAACATTGAAAGTAACTCAACTTCATTCACATTCAAACTTCCTGAGCAACTGCAGTTCACCAGTACTGTTCAAGAGTACAAGATTGAGTTCAATCATGTACTGAATAAACTTGGAGAAACTCGTACCGTGTACATCACTCCTACTGACCGCAAAAGTGTCCAACCTCAATTCACTGTATCTGGATTGACTCCCTGCTCTACGTACATCTTTAAAGCGGCCGTGGTAGCCTCAAGACTACAAGGAGGAACAGGACCCTTCAGTTCTCCCCTGACTGTCACCACAATGCCTGAAGGTTAGATATATACTTGAAATATTGTATATTAAATTATTCCAAACGGACACATGCACGCCTACCTATAGTGAAGAAACCTCCAATGATTCAAGTGTATATAAATCTCTATATATTGCTTCCTACACATTGCAGTACCAGGTCATGTGCTTGCCTTCAATGGAGTTTCAGCAAATGCGAGTTGTGTAAAACGGTCCCTGAAACCTCCCAAGTCATCTTACTGCAATAATATCAACTCGTACCAACTCACATACTTCTCTGAACCAGGATTCAGAGTAAACATCACCAAGTCACTCGCCCTCCCATCCCCCCTACCCTAGAACACGTACGATGCATGTGGACTGAAGGTACATGTTCTCTACAACTTCATGATTTCAGCAGTCAACGCTGCAGGATCTGGGCCGAGGACTACCACACACGTCTTCCACTTTGACAAAAACTACAATTAATTACTAATAGTGAGTTTCATTAAATTAAAGTGCATGTAAAACAGCAATATATGCACACTGTTTTGGCATGCAAGGGAAGAGTATTGTGTACACAAATATAGGGTATATAATATATTACGTAAAATTGATGTAAATAAGATTAATTAAAATAATTGTGTGTATATATGTATAATGTAGACTACGTGTTATGAGCAATTTCAGAGAATGCTTATTATTTTATGATCGATTATAATTATCATAATGACTCTATAATATAATATTAAGAACCGACACACAGTACATCGTACAACAGTTGGTATGTATTTTCATGCAATATTCATATTATTCTTTAAGTTAGTTGTTGAATTTTATAATATTATTTGAGAATTCTCCTATATTTTAGGGTCATGTCCCAAAACTCTGATCTGAAAGAGGATATACGAGGAACAATCTACACAGAATATATGTATTATCGTATGACAGTAAACCTTGCAAAGTGTACTACATAAATATGTCCATTAATCTATATAGCCAAAATTGCATCACATTGTGTGAGTGTATATATATACATGGTCACTTCTTTAAATGCATGTTCATTATTTTGCAAGCACAACCATTTGAATTGCAATTCCACATTCAAAACTATCATTCTATATCAATGTCAAGTGCCCGATATGATTTTTGTCCTTTGTATGTGTGTCATGAATCAATTAATTGAGTTACAACATAGCTTCACAGTTCAATTGCATGGCAAATACAAATTACAGATAATATGCATGATATTGTACTTCTGAAAACCTGCATGATGAGTAATTCATAAGCAGAAGTATGCAATCATGCCAATTTGAAAAATGCTTACACAACACATATATCATAATAATACAGTAAAGCCTGTCTTAAAGACCACTCGCATGTAAAGACCACCTCTCTGTAGAGACCACTGTAGGCTGGCTCAATGTTCACTTCAGTTGTACTAAAGCACCTCTGTACAAGGACCACCTGTCTGCAGAGACCACAATTACTTGGTACCTTGAGTGGTCGTTATAGACAGGTTTTACTGTATTAAAATGTTGTAACTATCACGTAGTACAGTAGTACTACATATGTAGGGATGACACTAAAACAAAATGGCCATGCACCCATACATTAGGGGTAGTTTCGCATCACACAGATCCTATTATCACCTCCAGTTCTTTTATAATGACGTCATTTGGTCGGGTACATGCAGTGTGCAAATTCGTACATCCGGGCCTGCTTCACATCATTCACTGTTGGATTTAGGATTTTGCACACTGTACCCGGTCCAACCCACCTCTGTCTACCTCTCTTCCCGTCTAGCCTCATGTGTGCCTAGCCCTATGCCCCTCTAGCTCCTTGTATACCTAGCACTATGCCAGCTGGACCTATGCAATGCATAGGTCTAGACTGCATGCCATGAATTACATAGGCATGCGTTGCATACATGCCTATGCCAGTCTAGCACTATGCCAGTCTAGCACTATGCCAGTCTAGACCTATCCTCATGCCCATCCTCATGCCCTTCTAGCCAAATGTACACCTAACCCTCTGTATGTCTATACCTATGCCTGTTAAGTACTGTGCAGCAAACAACTCTACCTTGTTCCAGTGATTTTTGATGATTGACAATTTTTCATCCCTACATCTTTCATCCATTTTTAAATGGTTTTTGTACAGTAACTGTTCTTTAATAGTGCAGAGCCTGAAGTGCATGTATAGGTATCATCCTTAGACCTATATAATTTATGTATAAAACTGTATGGAAACCATCTAAATCGAATAAGCATTAATAATCATAACTTGATATCTGCATACTTCATTATACAGCTGCATGAACTATCATAGTTTTAATAAAAATCTTGCATATTTTTTCCATGATGTATTGTGATCACTGATCATGACATAGTGTGAAACTAAACACATGCAGACAAGGTGAACATGTTAGCACACAGTGTGTTGCTTTCGCCCACTTCCACTGCAGTTTCCGGACATGTGTTTTTTTTCTCTGAAACTTCCTGTTACTTGGTTCTCAGTAGGAATTCAAGCTGTGCTAAACTGTCACTCAAACTTATTAATTCATCGATCCAACTTCTATGAGATCGATTCCTATATCAATTAACATAATATTATTATACTACGAAGTCACATAATACCTGTTTTGTGTTCAATACAAGGTTTACTTACACACACACACACACGCGAGCGCGCGCACACACACACACACACACACACACACACATGCGCATATACACACACAAACATAGACACAGATGGGCGTGAGTGGGTGAGTGTTGTCAATCAAAAATCATCGGAACAAGGAGAGTTGTTTGCTGCACAGGGCTGAACAGGCATAGGTATAGACGTACAGAGGGTTAGGTATACATTGGGCTAGATGGGCATGAGGATAGGTCTAGACTGGCATAGTGCTAGACTAGACACAAACACAGGCACACACATGCACACCCACACCCACCTACACAGACACCCACTCACACTCACCCACTCACACCCACACCCACCCACCCACACACACACACACACACACACACACCACAGACCCACAGACCCACACCCACACCACACCACACACACACACACACACACACACACACACACACACACACACACACACACACATATGTACACGCACACACACACACACACACACACACACACACACACACACACACACACACACACACACACACACACACACACACATGTACACACACACACACACACACACACACACACAGAGAGAGACAGACAGACACACATTGACACACACATTACGCGTATACAGACACACACACACCAAATGTATAAACAAACATGCCACATACACACATGCACTTGACTTTGGGCATTTGCATATCTATACACTGTAAAAACAGACATTGGGGGATTACATATGACGTATTCTACTATTAGAAATTAGGAAAGCAACTTCCTAGTGGGTTTAATGAAGAGTTCCATAGTGAGTTCCAATGACGTGTCAGCCGTCAAGGAGATCTAAAATAACAGGTTGAATGCAGAATACTACAACTGAACATGAATATTCAACAACCTGATCTAACCCCAGTCTATGAATACAATTGTGAACCCAGTTTGTGTGTTTGTGTATTTTAGAGATGAGAGGATGACTATACTACTTGTGTTCTTGTTAGCTATATCCACACAATACGGAAGGCAGTACATGCAGGATTCTTTTAGAAGAGGTCGATGATTGCAGGATAGTTTTAGCATACTGATATTTTATTCTGTGTAATACAGGGTGTGGGAGCTCATTTTACAGACAGTAGTTCTCATTTCATTCTTGACCATGGCTCAAAACGCAGATAAAACCTTCAATTGTTGTGCGGAAACAGGCAAGTGTCAGAATAATACAATACAGGAACCCACTGATAAATTGCTTTATATAAATCAAAGACAATTTTTTATTGAGTTTACATAAATATGATATGTATGAGAGTACAGCTTTTGAACAGGATTTCGCATAGCACAGATCAATGTACAGAATCAATTGTACAGGAAGTTTCAGCCACATAGGCCTTCATCAACTGTAAGAGTAAATACGGTAGAGAAGCTATCTTAAATAGAGGTTGAAAGTGGTTCAAATAAATAAGGAAATGTGTACATGACAGGTGCAGATGTGCTGACAAGTAAGCAAGTTGGAGGTCTTAGGGGATCGCAAGGTGGAAGTGTTTTACACTCCCTAATAAGGTCATTGGCTCATGTATATATAGGGGACTTCACATGCTCACCTCATTCACCAACAACTGCTGTGTAAATTGATGTGAACAAACATGGTATGGGTCCAACAATTCCCTTCCAATAATTCTGTGATGAAAGTTAATACATATAATTATCGAGTGGTTTAGCGAGGTTTATTGCTTCCGTTGCCAATGGGAGTCCATTCGAGGTCGCCCACCATGATTTTGTAGGGTAAATTTCTACCTTTTGGCCCAGAACGGATATTTTCAACTCAAAATGCAGCTCCATTTCGAGACTTAAGAACACTTTCATAGTAAACAGCTACTTGGAAACACGTGCACTACAGGATAAGTCTTGAACCGTTTTGATCAGAGTACGGACATTTTCAGTAGATCTCCAAAGAACTATCAAATCTTGGCTTACTAGGCAGTCTCATTATTCCGTTTGAAGCTCCATACATCATGTTACAAGATCTAAAACATAAATATCTTGAATTCTGTCCATAGCCCGATTCTTAAAATTTGAAAAAGAAGTGGTAGGATTTCTGATTTTAGCGTTCGGGCCACAAAATGAGTCGGCCATGATGTCAGCCATTTGCAACATCCCAGTTCGCAGACCCACAAGCGCTATTGGGTCTGGGAATTATCATAGCGAGGTCTGAACTATGTTCATAACTAGTATTATAGGTAACGGGAGCTTAATATCATTGACATTCTTGTAAACATGTTTGCTGTCTTTCCAAATGTTTTAATAAACTATCTACAGTAATTGTTTCCAGGTCAATATTAATTCTGAAAGTCTTCGATTTTTACTTTCACAGATATGTCAAGGAGTATAGTCCTGACTCAGTGTGTGTTGTGTGTTGTGTGTGTATGTGTGTGTGTGTGTGTGTGTGTGTGTGTGTGTGCGCGTGTGTGTGTGTGTATGTGTCAGGAGCTGATGTATACAGGATAGTTTTAGCATAGACATGCTAATACTACATAGCACAGGGTAGTCTTGCATGGCCAGACCCTTCTCCCTTCTTCACTTCCATTTGAAGGATAGTATAATATATCAAGGAGCAAGGTACAGTCAAACCTCGTTAGTGAGTACACCTGGGGACCCTCCGAATTGCTACTCACTATCAGTAGTACTTGCTAACCGATTAGTTTAGTATTATGGTTTTTAAGCTGGGGTATTGTATCCTTGTACTTCCTAACCAGGTACTACTCATTAACAGTGTTCTTACTAACCAGGTTCTACTGTATAATGTTGAGGGTTGGGCTATGCAAGACTATAGTACAGTACATGAGTTTGGACAGCTCTTTTCATGACTGTACTTATCATTTCATTTCATAATTCAGATAGTAAACAAACCTGAATTTTTATTGTACAGAAACAGGCAAGTGTCAGAATATTATGATACTGGGATACTCTCTAATAATTGGTTTATAAAAAAATCAAAGATAAATTAAGTGAAGATGCAATAATGCAAGTTTTGAACAGGATTCTTGTGTAGCACAGATCAATTGAATAGAATCAATTGTACAGGAAGTTTCAACTGTATTATATAGGCCTTTGTCAGCTGTAAGAGTAAAGACTACAGCGGAGTAGTTATAGTAGATAGAGGTTGAAAGTGGCGTTAATAAACAAATAAATGTGTACATGACATGACATTGTGCAGATGTGCTGACAAGTACCTTAGAAGATCACAAGGTGTGAGTATTTTACACCCCCTAGTGAGGTCACTGGCTCATCTGACCTAATTCACAATCAAATGTGAACAACAACTGTATATTATTAATAATAATAATATATTAAATCAGATGTTATACATGGTGCAAGGATAATCATATTCATAGAGTTTTAGTGTTAGATCAAGTTCTTGAATAATCATAACTTCTATGTAGGTTTGGGGAACATGTGACTGTTCCTTTCCAATGATTATGTAATGAAAGTTAATGTATAATATTAGGCAATGGGAACTTAGCATGAAATTCTTGTAAACAAGTGTGACGTTTTTTCCTACTAATTTGATAAAATATTCTGTAATTACTTCCAGATCAATGTTTTGAAATTCAGAATCTTCAACTTTTGCTTTCACAGCTAGATCAGTCAAGGAGTAGGGTCCTTATTCTCATGTGTACATATGCATGTAAACTTATAACTACCTTCTAGCACCTGCATAAAGATCAGTGTGTGCACATGTGTGTGTATGTGTGTATGTGTGCGTGCGTGCGTGTGCGTGCATGCGTGCGCGCGCGCGTGTGTGTGTGTGTGCGTGTGTGTGTGTGTGTATGTGCATGTGTGTATGCGTTTGTATGATTAATCATAATATCATAAGCTTAATGTATGTATAATTTCCCTAGTCCAGCCATTAACGTATAGCAATCATAAAGAAAAAAATAGGCTTTAGCAGTCACACCACGTGCACCTTTAGAAGAACTGTTGTTCTGTCTTCAATGCTGTAATAGGAAGATTCAGATTTAGAATGCGCCATATTCTAATATTATGAACCTTTACAGACAAAGTTTGACATATGTATATGGACTGCATTATATTATGTACAAATGAAATATATCTTGTATGATGTTTATAGGCCTGGGGCATTTTTTGTAGATTTTGACTTATAGACTTATATGGACAGAAAGCTTAAAGCCTTGTTACCCAAGTGACATAATCTGCTATCATGGCAAAGTGTAGGAAACAGTGTTCAAATGAGCTCACCAAAGAGTTTCAGTGGTCTGCTAACTCTTACAGTACACAAGAAGCAGAATGATACAAGGATGTGAATATTCAACAACCTGTCCTAACCCTGAGCTATGAATATCATTTATCAATCCTGTTTCCCAGTATCACTCTCTAACCCCTACGTCAAAGTTTATCGAATCTATACGCATACCAAATTTTGGCTGTGCGTAATGGGAAATCTTGGGGACATTCCCTGTAAGACAATGATGTCATGAGAGGGTTTAAAAGTGTTCTCAGACAATGCGTTACCAGCAAATCAGAGCAAACAGAAAGACATTATGTCATCGACAGTTTTCTTTGCCGTTGTGGTGTTTTTTGGTGGACTAGCTTTCCTGGATGCCCAGGAATTTGATGGGTGAGTGCTGGAGATGTGAAGATCATGTACTAAGCAAATGTTCAGGTATCAGGTATATATCCTTATTTTGCCTGAGAAGCCTTTAGCCAGTGGCTATACTTTTATAGCACCCAGAATGTTGCGTGCATAGGACTGGTTGTATAATGTAATTTTGCACCCATTAATTGTACCCTATTCAAATCCTTGATTTGTACACTTTGTATTAAGGTTATGTGTATTTGATCTTCTACAGATGTGACCTTTGTACTCGACAAGTGCCCTACAAAGTGCGTCTGACTCGGACAGTAACATACTACCATCGACCAACTGTATCCTATCGAACATGTACAGGAGGAAGATGGTTTCGGAGCAAAAGATGTAGCACCAGGTAAATGAAAATAGTATGTACCTGGACTTTATGACATTCTTTCAAAATAAATCGCCAGCCTATACAAAAGGTGGAATGTCCCATCATTCATAGATTAAACGTACTGTGCCTAGTGTGCACAACATACGTATACAGTATAGTACTAAATTGCATGGTGGACCAAAGTAGTGTGTAGCTTATTGAGATTGCACTGTAATTTAGATAATATTATATTATGTGTAGTCATTTGTAAACTTTAATTTCAAGTACATCCTGCATCCTTTCTGCAAATAGATCACTTAATATACGCTATACAGTGAAACCTCACTATAATCAACCCTGGATACAATGAACTCCTTGATATAACAAACATAGACCTTAGAATGCACACCTACAGTTACTATTACAGCATTTACTCTAATGTAAATAACCCCTAGCTGATATAGTGAACCTTTTCAGTGGTCCTGAGGGGGTTCATTATAGAAAGGTTCAACTGTATTATTAAAATACAGTCACACCTGGTTTATCCAACACTGGGTTATCTGAAAACCTATTTTATAGCCAACACTCAATCGAGCTGCTGTGAAACACCATCACTATTCTGTGTATGCATGCACAGTTGACCTTGATTTCTCCAATGCATGGTTCATCCATTGACACTGTATACTATGGTTTATCTGACACATTTTATATGAAGAACAGATGTGGTCAGATTAATAAGGGACCACTGTAGTTATAAAACTTTTATCATAAGCATATGTCCTGTATAAACCTATCTATAGGTACAAAAATGGTGCATCAGTGGCACGGTATCGTTCTCAAGTATACTACGTGACAAGATACTGGACAATGAAGTATTGCTGTGTGGATACCCCTTCCAGTGAGTAGATAAGACTTTATTACCACAAAAACAAGACATTGAGATGCATTAAACTTTACAGCTTAGAGTGTTTAATATGTGACCATGCATGCTGTATATCACCAGTATAACTGTTCTGTAACTGCATGATATTATATTAGGATCAACCATGGAGGGTAGAATCAAACTAGCTGACGGGCCAGCTCCCAACGAAGGTCGTCTGATGATCAACTACAAGAACCACTATGGAGCAGTGTGTGCCGACAGGTTTGGTACTTCAGATGCCAACACAGCTTGTCACCAGTTGGGGTTTGCTGGACAGGAGAGAATAACAGGTTGTTGTCCGTATGGAAGAAGACCATACGGTGAGATCTGGTTGGATGAACTTGGCTGCAGTTCAAGGAATGTGTGGTTGGCCAACTGCACTCACAGAGGGTGGGGTGTGGAGGACTGCCACAATGGACAGGAGATTGGAATCAGATGCAATCGTAAGCATATCAGTTCATTGAATAATGATAATATTTAATTCCAAAGCAAAGATATGGAGAAATACGTTCATTAGTGCATACCCCGTATAATTCACACATCTCATTTTCCCTTCCTATAATTATACACTCGAACCACTCATACAGTCCACAATATACCGTATGCGAGTTAACTTTCGCGGGACTAAACTTTCGCGGTATTCGCGGTTCGGGAGCCATCCGCGAATAATTCCTTCCGCGAATATTAAAGCAAAGTTTGCGTAACTGTATATAATGGATGCCGTTCAGCTTAATAATGGCCGTTGTTCTATTGTTGCATGTGCATTGTTTATAGGTGTAAAAACGAACGACCTACAGTTTTCATTCAGCTACGTTGCTTGTAAGTTCAACGATGTCGATTCGATCGTACCTTACTGTCAAGAAGCGCGATGGGCCCGAGCTAGAAAAGGTTGCATCTTCTTCGATGGCAGATTCTGTTAAAAAAGAAATAAAGCAGACAGGAGATGGTTAAGGTTAGGATCATAGAACTGGCAAAGTTCCCACTTCATCTGTGAAAGTCGAGTATCCATAGTCACAGCCTGAACGACAATTAACACTAGCGGCGGTCTAGCTTCCCGTTCAAAGGCAGGCCTATTTCGTCCGTTGAGAGACTTCTTATCGGCGAATCATTACAACCAAACCTCAAGACAGGAACAGAATTGGACTTGGTTCGCTAATTTCGACGCTAACAGCAAAAAAATCCACTCAGCTTCATTATTTTTATTAGTATAGATATACTAGTGCATACATGTAATATAATAATATTAGTGACCCCTGCATCCGCGAAAATAAAAACCGCGAAAATTTGAAAATCCGCAATCCGCGAAAGTTTAGTCCCGCGAAAGTTAACTCGCATACGGTAGTACATCGAGATCTTGATAATTATTATATTAATTCCAGTTCTGTGTATCCGTAATTCAAGGAGTATATGTAGTGTTTCCCACAGAAATAAATTGTAACAGGGTGGCAGGGGGGTCCAGACAATTCATTGTCATCTGTTTTACTGTATATTTGTGTTCTTTATGAAGGAAAAGATGTTAGGGTGTATAGAATATTGTTATTCTGCTGTATTACATTACTGGTAAAAGAGTTTTCAGCATCACAATGATTATTCAGCTCTTTTTAAAAGTTGCTGCTAGAAAAGCAACAGGGTGCTGCACCCTGTTGCAGATATACTGGGGGAAACACTGAGCTATATACATACCAAGCAATTTCCACTGCATTATGTTTAATTCATTTAATTCAAATCTGATTTGCTTGTAGAGCAGCTATAATACTGAATATGAATTCATTCATACATCTATAACAGCTGCTATATACAACAGCTGCAGATCTGCATGTTGCTGTAGAATTGCTCATATGATTTTGCACATAAAATGTTCCATTTCTGCCTTATAACAGCCTCTCTCAATCTCCGACTGTCTGGTGGGAAGCATTCCTTTGAGGGTCGTGTTGAGCAGTACTTTGCCGGATCATGGGGTACTGTGTGCGACTACGGATGGGACATGAGAGATGCTAAAGTTGTATGCAGACAACTTGGATTGGGAGCAGCAGTGAAGGCTTTAGGCGGTGCTTTCTTTGGTCAGGGTGGTGGGCCCACAATGTTCTCAAATGTGGACTGCATCGGTCATGAGACAACTTTAGGTTGGTGCCTGCACTCCGGGTGGAAAGGGCGTGGTTGTTCACACTCAAGAGATGCCAATGTTATCTGCAAAGGTAAAAGACATGTGTACATGCATGTGCCACCCTTCAAACGTATCATATATAGGAGACCACGTACAATTTTAAGTATTTAATAATATTTGCTTTAAATGTACATACTTTTATAATATGTAGGTCCTGTTCCACAAGGCTTCAGAGCAACAACTATCAGCACTAACTCAACTTCTTTCACCTTCAATCTTCCTCGGCAACTTCAGTTCACTGGTGTTCTACAAGAATACAATATTACGGTGAAGTACAATCGCATACCAAATGCCTTCGGAAGATCGCATATCTTAACTATTTCTCCTACTGATCGCAAAAGTGTCAAACCACAGTTCACTGTGTCTGGATTGACTCCCTGCTCTAATTACACCTTTGAAGTGGCTGTGCTAGTCTCAGAACAACAAGGAGGAACAGGGCCCTTCAGTGCTCCTTTGATTGTCACTACTAAGCCTGAAGGTTAGCTAGAATATCCCACACTTATCCTCAACATGCAAACACACACATAGGCAAATGTGCGTGCACACACACACACACACACACACACACACACACACACACACACACACACACACACACACACACACACACGTGCACACACACACACACACACACGTGCACACACACACACACACACACACACACACACACACACACACACACACAAACACACACACACACGTACAATGTCATACACACACAAACACACATGCACATAATAGTACATGCACCAGTACCTCTTCAAACAAATTTAAAGTGAAATATTATTTCTTTCTGTATCTTTCAGTGCCAGGTCATGTGCTGACCTTCACTGGAGTTTCAGCAAATGCGAGTTGTGTAAAACTGTCATTAAAACCTCCCACGCCATCCTACTGCAAGGAGATTGATTCCTACCAACTGACGTACTTCTCTGAACCAGGATTTGGAGTACACATCGCCAAGTCACTTGCTCTGCCATCCCCCCTACCAGAAAACATGTACTATGCATGTGAACTGAAGGTAGATGTTCTCTACAAGTTCATGATTTCAGCAGTCAATGCAGCAGGATCTGGGCCGAGAGCTACCGCAATAGTCTATCATTACGACAAAGCCTACAATGTAGTGAGTTCCATTTGAGAGTATAAGCATACACGAAGGGGCAACTAATGCATAAATCACCTAATCACAACTGAAACACACCTTGGCATTTGTATGGGGTATGAGAGAATGTATATATACAGTACCTTCATAAATTTGTTATGTCACATTACATTATGCTACAGAACTGGTCACTACACAAATTTAATTGCATGTCCATAATATAATGTGTAATAATATTAATATTATTAATTTAATCAGCGGAGGTAGTCATTTATTTCATTCCATGTAATTATTCTTTTTTTCAGTGATATGGTGCAGTGGCTGCTCAGTGAACTGAATGAATATACATAATGAGGAGTAATCACATCCATAAGACATAAGGCATATGGTATATATACATGCTTCACATGATCGAACAATGTAAAATAATAATTAACTCCTGTATAGTGGTATGTATTTGTTTGCATGTACAATAATAAGCACTATATCAAATTTTCGTATCATAACTCCAAATGTAACAATTCAAATTTTTGTCATTTTATCACAATTACCTGGATTAATTGTACTTTTTCTTTATTTTGTATACATATATTATCGTACAATGTCGTGAGTTCTTTACAAGTTTAGTTAAATGTCAATGTAAATGGCAAATAGAAGAATATGAGGATTTCATTACTCATGTCAAGAAAGCACACAACCCACAATTGCGCCTAGTCTGGGATTGACGACCCAATCTCACTCAGCCATTTCGGGGACTGACATGATGTCATGTATATAGTCCCCAAATATGGGCAAGCGAGATTGGGTTGGCAATGGTAACACCAGACTAATCATGCTAGTTATCCTTGGATAGCACAATATACAGCAGAAAATTAATTTTAGCACAAATGGATCTAGATCTGCATGATGGGTTAATTGTCATAAGTGCAGATAATTAAGACCGGAGAGTCCCTACAACAGCATCATTGTAACACAAACAGAAGCCTCTCCAATTTAAAAATGCTTAATATAAATATAAATAACACTTTACATGTGGGATATTATGAAGACAAGTTACATACACACTGACACACCCACACCCACACACACTCACACAAATATAGACACATAAACACACACACACAAATATACACACACAAACACACACACACACACATACATACACATGCACAAACATGTGCTGTGCATGTATGTGTGTATAACCCCCATAACCCAAACCCTAGCCCTGGGTACATATAGCGCTACAAAGACCAAAATTTGACACATTCACAGTGGACACACATGAAGTTTCTGACGACTTAGTGCTGTGGATGACATATGCGTAGTACTGGGTATAATATGACGGCCGGTGCTAAGACCACTATTTAGCACATACGTAGCACCACACACATTCCCAGTGGACACACTTGAAGTTTTCAATATGCTACATGTGGGTGCACGTATTTGTGTAGCACTGGCATGGGTATAATAATTGGTGGCATTAATCTACATGTTAGGGTGCATGTAACTTATAAGCTGAGCAATGTTTGTCACATATTACAGTGATAGATAATTTGCAATAGATGCACAAATACATTGCATCATCATAGACATGATATGCAATATGCACATACACATACACAAGGATAAGCACATATACATGCACATGACTGCTTGTAAGGACTGGAGGTATGAATATAAAATTTAATTATAGCAGATGGTAAACTATAGCACAAAAGTCTATCTCTGCCTGATTGTACAAGTCCCTATATAGGAAACTATACTTCTGCTTGAGCCCTGTCCTCGAGCTGCCTCTATACTGGATCAAATGACAACAGAATGTCACATTATAGAGGCTCCACAGTATTATGCTGCATGCATTTTGGCTGTTCATGCAAATAATATAAGCCAAGCACACTTTTCCTGCTATGTACGCAGAGTTTCCAACTTAATTGCACGTCATTGTTTTTTAAATGACAAAATTTGGAATTGCTAACCCCCTGCAGTGGACCATTTCTAAGTTTGAAAACTTAGAAGTCCGTCGCCGCTTGGCCGTTAAAATGAGAAAGATCACGTGAGGATTTGATCTGCTCTTAGCAACCGTTTATGTAGCTATTGCTGTCCTTCATAACCAGGACTATAGAAGTTTTGTTAAGCTGCCACACACACATGGCTGAAGTATTTTTAGTTCCTTTGATTTTTAACAGTCAAGCGGCGACAGACCTCTAAGTTTTCTAACTTAGAAACGGTCCACTACAGGGGGTTATCAGGTTATGGCAATTCCAAATTTTGTCATTTTACTACCCCCGGGATTAGCTATTTTCAGCAGATCAAATAAGTGGCTTTCTTTTGTCCTCAGTATAAGGCCTATCCTCAGCTTTTCAGTTAGGTCCTGGCTGTCAGAGGATGTCACCCAGTGCTACTGATGAAAGGCGGTATTCCCCGAAAAGGCCTTATAGCACACTGGTGAATGATCGCGTGAGGATTTGATCTGCTATTACTGAGCAACCTTTTATGTTACGTAATAATTGTTGTTCAAATTCTGATTGGTGGATGCATGCAATTACAATATAATCCAATCACAGAATTATTAATTAATAATAATTTTGCATTCACACTGTGGGAATTGAACTGCTTAATGAACACTGGATATAGGAATAAGAGATCAAATCACTCACACTATTTAAATCATAGCCTACAAGAATGTCTAGTTGTATAAATAATACTATGCATATAAACTCACAGGAAAAATCACTCAAGTTTGTTATCTAAACCAGTAACATTGTTATCTAATAAGTAATAGTTATTGTATGACCAACTGTGCATTGGCATATTTATTGCTCGAGTCAAGTCCAATGAAGAGCCAATGTACAGTTGGTCATACAATAACTTGTTGTGGCCCCTAACTTGTTTTTCCTATTAGAGAGTCTGAGGTGTTTTGTGTCACATTGGGAGGTGTTTTTGGGTAGCTGTGCTCTACTTGTGTATGGGAAATGAATTGTTGGGCATTGGGTTGGCTTGCACCAACAAATATATGTATGTGGTGCCCCCCTAATTTTTTTTCTGGATCCACCCTGAAATATTATTAGTATAGTATTCTTGTATTGAAGCTTGATCATGATGCCAGGTTGTCTCCAGCCAGCCCTCAGTCTATGACACATTGGTTAGGTGAGTCATATCATGTGTACTCTTATTGTGGGAATCAATTTGCTCCTTTGAGTAGTACTGTGGGGTAATACATACTCCTTGCCTAAGTCTTCCCTGTTGAAACCACCCCATGCTTGTTCTTGCTGCTAGTTCAGCTTGTTACATCCACTTTAACATGTACAGGAGCACACACACACACACACACACACACACACACACACACACAAACAAACAAACACGTACAAATGCCTACATGTATACCGTACATTTGTCACAAACAATTACGTGCATAATTATTAATTGTTTACGTATTGTTTTATTGATTGTAGTTGTACCAGAATATGTAATTATCATGTTATTGCCACAATGTGATAATAAACAATTAAAAGCATACCTACATATAGTTATGTGTTTAACTTTCAAAAAAAATTGTTTTACTGAATGTGGTTAGAGTATTACTAGCTCGTGTACATATAAAGAAGCACCTTATAGTGTTAAGAAATATAGCAGCTGCTGCAAACAATCGATAAAGTACAATGCCATTTACTGCAACAGTAACTATTATCTCAACTATTCTGGTGTTCTTCGATGGGCTAGTACTCCTGAGAGCACAACAATTTGAAGGGTACGTCTTCATGGTTATAGCAAGAGCATGGCAGCTAGTGTTAGCTGCAGCTGTGTTTGTATATATAAGCAGACTGCATGAGTGTAAATTTTACTGTGTATGAACATGCCTGGCATAATATAACAGTCATGTAATAACTCAGATGAATCATTGCGAAACCGGTGCAGGGCCAGGTGGGCAAAGGGCAAGACGGGCATAGGGCTAGACGAGCACTGTGCAAATTCCTACATCCCGCAGCACAGTCATATATATTATGATATATATATATATATGTATATACAATGTGCTGCACATGCGGGATGTAGGAATTTGCACAGTGCTCGTCTAGCCCTATGCCCGTCTTGCCCTTTACCCACCTGGCCCTGCACCGGTTTCGCAATCTACCCTTGTTCCATGGGTTTTTGGAGGATTCTTTTTGCACAGTCCTGCGTCAATCCTACATCCTTTAACCATTTTTAAATGGTTTACTAAGATCTTGTAGGACCTGGCATCCTTTCAAACTGGTAATACATAGGTGTAGGAACCATGGGGGCTAGAGGGGCTATAGCCCCCCCCCCCTTCCCCCCCCGAAAGTACTAGTCATTCCTATGCCAATGTAATATATATTAGGGAGCAGTAGAGCTAGAAGACAATATTGTATGTTTCTTTGAAAGCCCCCATCACGGGATTGATCAAGCAAACTCTTCAGACTAATATACTACTGGATACTGCATGTTTGGACAAGGTCACTGAACTGGTGAAATAATAATATAACTTGCAAGAAAAATGTACCATGATCAAGGTGGTGAACTTACTTCAATGCATAAAAGTAATGTGCTTTATATAAAATTCTACGAAGGTTGTTCATTGCTTCCTGAAAAGATCCACTATGCAGTGGAACCCTCTAATCCAGCCCCCTGAATTACAGACACCCCTCTAATGTGGACCATATGATATACAGCACAAAGTATCCTGGGTAGTGGTTTCCATTAAAAACTTTCCATATCATTGGTGCTATTACAGTCAACTTCCCTAATACTTCATGATTATATCAAAAATGGATACCTGATTCATTATAATTGGAAAGCTTCTGGAAAGTCTCTGGGAAACCATGCCCTACATCAGCATGGCCGTAGGAGCACCATTTTGATTGGTCTGGTCAGTTTGAGCCAACCACTACATACTGCACTCGGACCGGTCATGCATGTTTCAGTTTATACAATTATATAGTGTAAGTGCATAGTAACACTATTGAACTTGCATTGAAACCAATAAACTAAAGCATTCGCATGTGGGACATGTCCACGCTAATTTATAGGTGTGAAATTTACGTCGATTTTTCGAAGGTTTGTTCTCAGCCTGTGTGGGTCTGAGAACATTTTTCTAAGAGAACAACACTCAAACTTTTAAATAATATCCATTTCGAAGGCTTTCTGCCCTTCATTGGTGAAATACGACCGGCTTCCTGACCCCTACTTGACACCGAAATCGCTTGGGTGCAAAGCACAGGAACACCCCAAGGATGAGTAAGCTGGTATAGCACTATACCAGAAGATTTACTAAAATCTCCAGGCATGGGATCTAGCAGCTCTTCACAAAACCCAAGTAATGGCAAAACAGGGTTTACCAACAACATTTACAACGCCCATAACTTCGGACACGAAGTGAAGTACAATTTTCCATGCATAGAAAAGTTGAGTTGTGTAGTGAACTCCCAATACGCAGTAAATAAACCATTCTTTGGCGATTCTGTGCGTTGCACCCAGAAGAAAACTAAAATTCTCAAGAACATTGAGTTGGATCACATGTGAGCGTGTGGCAAACCAGCAGTGACGACAGTAAACATCACTAAACACGGATTTGGCATTTGTATATGCCTGAATAGCAGCCCGAAACACGAGATAACTATGTGACTAATATTTTATAGGCGCCTAAATATAACATTTTATCACTATGCAGACTGAGGAGCGCTATCATAACAAACCTGGACATGTCCCACATGTGTTTATTAGTTCCTACAAAACAACCCAAATAAATAAACATCATTTGCATGCTGCTGAAACTTCCACTTCTTAAACTAATAAATGGTAAAAGGGCTATATTCTCCGCTGGTTATTCTGCTCAAAAGTCCTCTTTGGGAATGGAAATTTATATGGTTGATGTGAAGAGGCAGGTAGTGGGTTATCCAATGATTCAGCAATGATTTTATAGCACTGTTGCATGAAAAGAATTAGTACTTAGCGAACAAAGTATTGACACGTGACTACATGCAAAAATGGCATTGAAGTGAACACATTTCTCGCACGATCGGCGGAATCGTCTAGTAAATGATCGTGGATAAGCAGACTGAGTAGAAATCTCCCAATTCTGGTGTATAAAGGTAATTGACTTAAGCTGTAGTGAAACATTATTATCACTGCTTGTGTTATGTGCATTTCTGAGTCTGCTAAAAAGTACTGAGTTTGGCTGAAATATTGGTTCAGTGAAAACCGTACCAACTGGACCTACTCCCATGTCCATGATCAGTACAAATTATGAAAAGGGCCTTGATGCACAACATGTAATACTTTTAAAGCTGGCCATTTATTATTATATAATAAAGAAAACAAACTTTTCAAGCTAGTTGCACATATGTCAAAGTGAACTCTTTTACTGAAAATATACTGCATCGATGGCCACTGTTTTGGGTAATATAATATGGGTTTGCAGGTATGTACACATTCTAATAGCCTATTAAGGAGTACTGGGTATTATATACAAATTTAGGCACACATTTATCGAATCATACGTGCATGCACATGCCCCGGCCCACACACACATACATGCCCACACGCACACAATATTGGGGACATCCCCCCTATAGGGCAATGACATTGTGATAGGCTTTAGAAGTGTACATTCTCAGACAATGTTTAACCAGCAAATCAGACCAAATAGAGCAATTAATTGATTCGAGTTTAAAAAACCGTGGGCCACCTATGGCATTGGAAACTCGAATTGCTTGGAAATTGTTGCTATTGATGAAACTAACACATTGAAGAACTCTTCTGCTCTAAAAGATTCTTCGCTCATGAAATGAGAAACAAACAAACAAGTTTCAATAAAATAATACTATAGGCGAAAGATTAAGTACCACCTTAGCATCCACCATGTTGTTGACACATATATATGTAGACATCGATCATTCCTGATGTTCCGGTTGAATGAAGAACACCTACAATTGAAAATGAATATTCAACAACCAGCTGATTTAACCCCAGTCTATGAATACAATAATGAACCTGGTTTGTGTATTTGTGTATTTTAGAGATGATAAGGTGTGGGACATGGGTAATGGGTTCATTTGGGGATTTTACCTATGAAGCAATGCCATCATGAGAGGGTATAAAAGGCCTCATTCAGCCTGCATAGAGCATCAAATTCAAAGTTATATAAGAAGAAAGGATGCTATCAAGTCTTACCTTCGCGGTCACCTTGGTTATCGTTGGGCTAGCCACCTTGGAAGCTCAGGAATGGGAGGGGTTGCGTAGTTGTGAGATAAACGATATAGCATAATATTAGGTAAAATGAAGTGCTGTATGTAGATACATGAGAATCTCATACACTATTGTTGCATTGTGTGGGCACTCTATCCGGGAGCAAATATATACAGTGTCTAAAATCTTGGTACGTGGTGCTAGCTTGCTTACATGTTTACTGGCTAGGATTGTATGCATTGACTATAAATAATATTAATGAGGGTAAAGCATGATTGTGCACATTGTATGTGGTGTATGTGTATGTGTGTGTGTGTGTGAGTGTGTGTGTGTGTGTGTGTGTGTGTGTGTGTGTGTGTGTGTGTGTGTGTGTGTGTGTGTGTGTGTGTGTGTGTGTGTGTGTGTGTGTGTGTGTGTGTGTGTGTGTGTGTGTGTGTGTGTGTGTGTGTGTGTGTGTGTGTGTGCGTTAAATGTATGTGTCTATATGCACATATTGTTACACAAATATAACTGATGAGGAAATTGCAATTGCATACTGTAATAACAGTACATCCTTTCGTTCCTTCAATCTAACATGTACAGATGCAAACTGTGTACACGACAATTGCAAGTCACCTACACGGTACGGCTGACACGTACATACTACACACAAACTGTAGTGGCCTACCCAACATGCACAAGAAGCTCTTGGGGGAGACGCAGGTGCAGCACCAGGTTTGTTTACACACAAACTGTAACGGTCATTCAAACTGCAAAGTTTTACTGTACATCACTCGGTCACTCTCCCTTGCCCCGCATACATGCAGTAGTGCATAGTGGACGTGATTATCATACTCATATACACTACATCTTCCTTTCAAATATCAGCCATGATACACATGGTCCATAAAATTAGCTTGTATTATTGAGTGCTGTCCCAGAGACTATTGGTTTCAATGATTACTTTGCAGTAATCCTTTACCAATATATAGGTATGGAATGGGACCAACAACAACTAAACAAAATGTTTATTACATAAGAAGATTGAGACAATGGACAAAGAAATACTGCTGTGTTGACTCAGCATCCAGTAAGTACAACATAAACACAGATAATACCTTTCATTACACTTAAATTAATATATATAAGGGTGCATAAAAACCATTTAAAAATGGTAAAAGGATGTAGGATTGACACAGGATTGTGCAAAAGGCATTATCAAAAAGGATTCTCCAAAAACACTTGGAACAAGGGTAAGTTGCAAAACCGGTACAGGGCTAGATGTGCAAAGGGCAAGACAGGCATAGGGCTACACATACATGAGGCTAGACGGGTATAAGGCTAGACAGAGTTTAGTTGGACTAAGTGCACTGTGCAAATTCCTACATCCCGCATGTGCAGCACATTATACAGTACATAAGTGCTGCGGGATGTAGGAATTAGCAGTGTGTACTCAGTCCAACTAAACTCTGTCTAGCCTTATACCCGTCTAGCCTCATGTATGTGTAGCCCTATGCCTGTCTTGCCCTTTGCCCATCTAACCCTGTACCGGTTTTGCAACTTACCCTTGTTCCAAGTGTTTTTGGAGAATCCTTTTTGATAATGCCTTTTGCACGATCCTGTGTCAATCCTACATCCTTTTACCATTTTTAAATGTTTTTTATACACCATTGTTCTTGCGGTTTTTCCTTTATAGCGAAACGGTTGCTTGAATAGGGTTCCACTGCAGTTGAGAAGAACACGATCAAATCTTGTAAGATAAAGCAACTAGAATCTATACAGTTACCTGACTAATATCAATGTACCCATCTAGAAACAAATGCTCGAACAAAAAGAGCGCTGAAGTCGACGATCATCGAAGCACAGACCTTGTGTAAATACACATACATCTAGTCTCGCGTGGCCATTTCGAGGATACGAAAATGGCTGATCCGGCGAATGTATGGGATTTGCCTATTAATTTTTTCTCCCTTTTGAAGTGTAGGTGTTGCTTCAAAACCTACAAAAGGCACTTCGCGCTAACAATCAGAGCTCACTGGTGAAAGATGAGACCTCTGGACCCTTCGTGGCGATCTGCAGCTCAGTTTGAAAGAGCGACGAGAAGAATAAGAACAAGAATAATCTTAAAATGGTACTGGTGTTGCATAGCCATACATTTTGTCTAAAATTTCAAAGTTCTTTAAAGAAATTGCCCTATATACGAAGGGTTTTAACTACTCCATCTTATAGCTAGTGTGTCAAAAGGTACCAATATCACTTCTAAATGCTTCTAACTGTACTCTATCGTTAGTTTTCGGGCGAAAACAAAATTTGCGCTAATGTATGGTGGCCATGTTTTTTAGGTGTCAATCCTACATATGGAGTACTACCGTACTCCATAATAAAGGGTGACTGTATAAAAACCATTCAAAAATGGTAAAAGGATGTAGGATTGACACAGGATCGTGCAAAAGGCATTATCAAAATGGATTCTCCAAAACGCTTGGAACAAAGGTAAGTTGCAAAACCGGTAGAGGGCTAGGTGGGCAAGGGGCAAGACAGACATAGGGCTAGACGAGCATAGGGCTAAACATACAATTCCTACATCCTGCACGTACAGCATATTATACAGTACACATGTGCTGCGGGATGTAGGAATTTGCACAGTGTGCACTCAATCCAACTAAACTCTGTCTAGCCCTTTACCCGTCTAGCCTCATGTATGTGTAGCCCTATGCTCGTCTAGCCCTATGTCTGTCTTGCCCCTTGCCCACCTAACCCTCTACCGGTTTTGCAACTTACCCTTGTTCCAAGTGTTTTTGGAGAATCCATTTTGATAATGCCTTTTGCACGATCCTGTGTCAATCCTACATATTTTACCATTTTTAAATGGTTTTTATACACCCTTGTTCGTGCGGTTTTTCCTTTTATAGCGAAACGGTTGCTTGAATCTTGTAAGATAAAGAAACTAGAATCTATGCAGTTACCTGACTCATAAAGTAGGACTGGTATCTGAGCAAGCTGGGATACGTCATATCTTGTCTTAACAGCCAGCATTAACAGACTAAACACAACACATGTACAGAAATCAAATTTGGCTAACAAGTAAACTGCACCAGCACCAAAATATTAATAGCGTAGTGCAATCATGCCAGTTCTGATCATCATCCAGAAAGCTCGCCTGAAAAATCGCGTATAAATTAGATGCTCACACAGTCACGACCGCTCAAGGTTCGGCCTGTGTAACATGTGTTCAATTTGACTGGTCTCGCGTAACCGTCACATTCGTCCCAAAATGGCTGACCCGACGAATGTATGGGATTTGCCTATTGAAAATTTTCTCGCATCAGAAATGCACGTATTGCTTCAAAACCTACAAAAGGCACTTCACGCTAGGAATAAGAGCTCACTGGCGAGAGATGAGAGCTATACAACCTTCCTGGCGACCTGTAGCTCAGTTCGAAAAAACGATGAGAAGAAGAATAATAATCTTAAAATGCTATGGTGTTGCGGACCCATACCTTGGCGAGTGTGCTTCGCATTTCTTTGAAGAGATAGCTTTACGAAGCTTTTAAACTACTTTTCCTTGTAGCTGGTGTGTCAAAATGCATCAAAATCTACTTTTGAAAACTATGGAGTCACCATACTGTTAGTTTTTTGGCGAAAACAAATTTTCACTAATGTATGGCGGCCATGATTTTCCATGTCAATCCTACATATGGAGTACACAGCTATGTAAGTATTATGTTACGTATCACTTGATATTCCACCAGCTTATTGTGTAACCTGACAACCTTTCTCTTTGTTACCTTTGGAGTGTGTGCATGTTGGAGGAATTCACATCATACATTACAATAGGCTATGTACTTATACACAATTCATTATCTCTACATCCACAGACAGTATTATAGTTAAGTGCATAAATGATAGCAAATTTAGGTATTGCAATGCATGCATGATACTAATGATATCTATGTAACTTTAGATTTAACTATGGAGGGCAGAATCAAACTAGTTGATGGACCAGCTCCCAACGAAGGTCGTCTAATGATCAACTACAAGAACCACTATGGAGCAGTGTGTGCTGACAGGTTTGGTACTTTAGATGCCAACACAGCTTGTCACCAGTTGGGGTTTGCTGGACAGGAGAAAATAACAGGTTGTTGTCCTTATGGAAGAAGACCATACGGTGAGATCTGGTTGGATGAACTTGGTTGCAGTTCAACAGACACTTGGTTGGCCAACTGCACTCACAGAGGGTGGGGTGTGGAGGACTGCCACAATGGACAGGAGATTGGAATCAAATGCAACCGTAAGTATATCAGTCCATAGAACAGTAATATTTTTTTTATTCCAAAGCAAAGATTTAAAAATTACGCTCATTAGTACATACCACCATAAAATATATACATATACCTGAGGTCCTCATTTTCTCTTCCTATAATACACTTAAACCACTCATACAGTCCATAATATAGTACATCGAGATCTTAATAATTATTATACTAATTCCAGTTTTGTGTATATATACATACCAAGCAATTTCCACTGCATAATGTTTAATTCATTTTATCCATTTCTGATTTACTTGCAGAGCAGCTGTAATACTGAATACAAATTCATTTATACATTTGTAATACAAATGCACATACTTTACATCAGATCCGCATGTTGCTGTAGAATAGCTCATATGATTCTACACATGAAATGTTCTATTTCTGCCTCATAACAGCCTCTCTCAATCTCCGACTGTCTGGTGGCAAGCATTCCTTTGAAGGTCGTGTTGAGCAGTACTTTGCTGGATCATGGGGTAGTGTGTGTGATGATGGATGGGACATGAGAGATGCTAAAGTTGTATGCAGACAACTTGGATTGGGAGCAGCAGTGAAGGCTATAGGAGGTGCTTTCTTTGGTCAGGGTGGTGGGCCCACCATGCTCTCAAATGTGAACTGCACTGGTCATGAGACAGCTTTAGGTTGGTGCCTACACTCTGGATGGAAAGGGCGCAGTTGTTCACACTCAAGAGATGCCAATGTTATCTGCAAAGGTAAAGACATGTGTGCCACCCTACAAACTCCTGGTGAATCGGGTTGTCACCATTCAGCAGGCGCATGTACACAAATATGGCTATTCATTGTATAATTCAAGAATTTCATGTATGCCATTACAAAGAAATTATATATAGGAGACCACGTGCATGTAATATACTTATTTAGTATTATATTTGCTTTAAAAGTACATGTTTGTATATATATATATATAATATATATATATATATATATATATATATATATATATATATACAAACATGTACTTTTAAAGCAAATATAATACTAAATATGTATATTACATGCACGTGGTCTCCTATATATATAATTTCTTTGTAATGGCATACATGAAATTCTTGAATTATACAATGAATAGCCATTATATATATATATATACAAACATGTTCAATTCGCTCGGCAATGGGTGAACTCCTCTCTCCCCTTCAAGTTGGATACGGGACCCCTTCAGGAGCTGAAGCTGCAGTTCATGCAGCTCGCACGTATCTCTCCAATATGCAACATAACCAGCTTATGCTTAAAGTGGATTTCCACAATGCTTTCAATTCCATCAGGAGAGATTCTGTACTACATTCAGTCCTCAAATACATCCCGGAGCTATATCCATTGGCTGCAGCTGCATATGGTAATCCAACATTACTGTTTTTTGGAAACTCTATGGTGGAATCAGCCGAGGGTGTCCAGCAGGGTGATCCACTTGGTCCATTGTTCTTCAGCTTAACCATCCATCATCGCCTTAATCAATTATCTTCAGAATTTAAAGTATTTTACTTGGATGACGGTACCCTTGGAGGCACCATTGAAGAAGTTGTAAATGATCTGGGGATGTTGGAAGGAGTTGCAGATACTCTGGGGCTAGTCCTAAATCATCGGAAAACCGAAGTTGTCAGTAACAATGAGGCCATCAGGAGAGGCGTGCTGGCAGTACACCCTGACTTGAAATGTGTAGATCCAGCAGATGCTTGCCTCCTAGGATCACCTATTGGGGGTGACCAATCAATAGATTGCTCTCTGTCAGCGAAGTTGAGGTCTTTGGAATTATTGTGTGAGCGACTTACTTTACTGCATTCCCAAGACGCCCTGTGCCTTCTTCGGAACGTCTTCTCTCTTCCGAAAGTTTTATATGTCCTGCACACAGCACCCTGCTTCCAATCCTCTATCCTTCCTGATTTAGATAGCTTGCAGCGATCTTTACTAGAAGAAATATGCAACATCCGTCTGACTGAGGAAGCGTGGCTTCAAGCATCTTTGCCAATCAGTGCAGGAGGCCTTGGGATCAGGAGTTTTGTGAGCCTGGCAACTCCAGCTTATCTAGCATCTGCCGCTTGACTAATGTCTCAAGGAAAATCTTGCCCAGCTCCATGCGTAATATTCCCACCCCATTTATGTCTAATGCCCTGACCATTTGGTCTCTTGGCCATACAAGCGTTCCTCCCTCAGATACAGATGCTATGAAACAAAAGTCTTGGGACATACCAATTGTCAGGGCTACCATCGCTAAGCTACTCAATGACACCATACCTCAGGACAAAGGAAGATTGCTAGCAGTGCAGAGGAAGGAAACAGGGGCATGGCTGTCAGCTCCACCAGTGTCTAGCCTGGGATTAAGACTGGAAGATGATGCAGTAAGAATTGGTGTAGGTTTGCGTCTGGGTGTTCCCTTGTGTAGTGCACATACGTGTACCTTATGTGGCAACCAAGTCGATGTGAAGGGAACCCATGGTTTACACTGTCCTAAGAAACCAGGAGTCCATTCACGCCATACTGCATTGAATGACATCGTGAAAAGAAGCCTAGAGGCTGCCGATATACCATCGATTCTTGAGCCCGTTGGTCTCTGCCGCTCTGACGGTAAGCGAGCAGATGGTGTGTCGATCATCCCTTGGAAAAGAGGTCGAGCTGTTGCATGGGATGTCACAGTATGGGATACCTTTGCTCCATCATATCTATCATTGGCAGCTTCGGGTGCTGCCTCCATTGCCAACCGAGCTGAATCCCGAAAAAAGAGTTTGTATCGTGAACTTACTCACACACATCACTTTGTTCCAATTGGCATAGAAACTCTTGGAGTTTTTGGGGGAGAGGCAATGATGTTTTTGAAGGAACTGGGGCACCGTATCAAATTGAAAACCTCGGATTCACAATCCTTTATGTACTTATGCCAAAGAATCAGCATCAGTATTCAAAGATTCAACGCAGTGGCTGTATTGTCGTGTTGTAATACGTAGGCTTCAATACACGTTTGTGTATGTTGCTATGTAGTCTGTAGGTATATGTGTATTAATTTTGGTTGATGTAGGTGTATATATATATATAGTGTAGATAGATATGTGTATATTGTTTTTTTTTCTTTGTGTCTGCTTTTCTTTTGGCCTTGTGTATACCTATGCTTAATGAATATATATATACAAAATATATATATATATATATATATATATATATATTATGTATATATGTAGGTCCTGTTACTATAAGCTTCAAAGCAGCAAGTATCAAAACGACGTTTAGCTGAAAGCCTAGCAACAGCAGCCATTTGCCTCTGACCACATTTCATCAATATTCATAGTTTGCGGATAACAAATATTAATGAGAACTCGGTATATGCAGCCACCTGTGTAAAACAGCCAGGGATGCTCTGTCCCAATGGTGACCGTATTACCGTGTTACCGTGTTTATTTTCCAATGTTTCACTATTATTATGTATTCTTGCAGGTCCTGTGCCAAAACAGTTAAAGGCTGAAAAAATTACATACAATTCAGTCACTTTCACTTTCAGTCTTCCAGAGCAACTTCAATACACTGATTTCGTTCAAGAATACAAAGTGGTGTTCTATCCTGTTCCAAACGAGCACATGATACATATTGTTACGTACAGAACACCACCACATCCCAAAAGCAATAGTCACAAATTCACTGTAACTGGTTTAACCCCTTCCACAACACTGACATTCAAAGTAGCTGTGGTGGCATCAAGAATCACTGGGGGAACAGGACCGCTGAGTGATGGTGTAAATGTTACAACACGTTCATATTCAGGTTAGTAAGGTAGGGCAGGGGGTTTCCGGATGGCAAGGTGTTTCCAAACACTGGTTGATTTATGATTCTAACTCTAGATAGTAAAGATTATTTAAAGCCAAACAGATAGCATAAAGGTAAGGCGGATTGTATATACTTATGTTGACTTAAATTGTCTTCATTCTCTAGAGATAGAACCATAAATTAGTCAGTGTCTGGAAACACCTTGTCATCTGGAAACCCCCTGCCCAATGTTAACCTTCCTCCAAATTTGTGGTCATGCATGTGTAAGTAGTATACGCAAATGCTATTATTTGTTTTAGGACACACGTACTGTACTTAAGTTGTGTATAAAAATGGAAAAAATATGTAGGGGGTAAAAAATTGCTAATTGTCAAAAAATATTGAAACAAGGTAGGGTGGTTTGCTACACAGGGCTAGACAGACATAGGGATGGACATGCATAGGGCTAGACATGCATAGGGCTAGTTGGGCATAGGGATATGCATACATGGGGCTAGATGGGCATAGAGCTAGACAGAGGTGGGTTGGACTGGGTACAGTGTGCATATTCCTAAATCCCGCAGCTGAAATATTTACACAGAATGTAGGAATTTGCAAACTGTATATACCCAGTCCAACCTACCTCTGTCTAGCTCGATGCCCGTCTAGCCCCATGTATGCATATCCCTATGCCCGTCTAGCCCTATGTATGTCTAGCCCTATGTTTGTATAGCCCTACGCATGTCTATCCCCATGCATGTCCATCCCTATCACTTGGTTAAAATGGAGGTAAAATTGATCTTGACTGTCTCTCCTAGCGAGCTCGGCCTGTTCTACGAGAAGAAGAAGAAGATGAAATCGTGACCTTTCATGCTAAGTAAACTTTGTAAAATGTAGCTCATATAAGGCACCCAGAAGCTTCTTTTATGTTTAGATCTATTGAAAAACAGTCGTAAAAGCCAATAAAGAAGTACCGGAAGTGTGTTTTTGGCAAAAATACAGTAGGTTCTAATTAGTCTGGAGACCAGACCAAATTAGTGCCCACTATGCAAAAACTAGGCGTGGTGGGCACTAATTGGGTCTGGTCTGGAGACTACCGTAGAGCGGGAAATTTTCGCGAGGTAATATTTTCGCTATATTCGCGAATTGTACGGATTCGCGAAACTTTAACTGCGAAAATTTCGCCAGATGCGCACTAAAGTTAGGAAAACAGCGTACTATAACAAGATTCTCTAAGGAATGGAGCGTTAAGCTCAGCGAAAGCACGCTCCGAACTTGAAACGGTCTAGAAATAGACGCAAACGACTTGGAAACGTAAAGAAACGCAGATAACAATCTTCACATCGCAAAAATAAAACTCGCGAAATTTACATTTTACTTCTATTCGCGAAAATTTATGCCGCGAAAATTTCCCGCTCTACGGTAGGTTCTAATGCATGGGCGACCATGTTTTTCTGCATCATTCCTACATATGAACCACTGCCATGAGTCATGATAATAATAATTATGAGCATATATTTCCATCACCATAATGCTTGCGTACGTACATACATACATATATGCATACAATTACTTCTCTAAGAATTTAACAACCATGCAGTCCTATGGGGTTCAATGCACAAACACCACATCCTACAATAGTGACTAATTATGACACAGCATTATTTTCCAGGCTGAACCTACGTATATTATAATATAAAGGCTAATTTCATTATTTAGTGCACAGGGTATTTATAACCGACATATAGGATAAACCAATTTTTGTAGCATAATAGCTACTCAAATTCTTAATCATTTCTTCCAAACCCTGAATAATATCATTCTAGTTTGCACATTAATTAAATGAAAGTAACACACATATGCTGGCTGCTTCAAAGGCATAACAATACAGTAGCCATTTTCCAAATGAAAAGCAGCTCTGAACACAGTAGTTTTCAACACAGTTTGGCTTAGCCAAAACAGAAGATCTCAATGGATACCATTGAAAACAACATTAGAAGAAAGAACAAGTGGTGAACCATTAGCAATATGCTTGAGGATAGGGTTATAACCACCATAGCAATAGTTATGAGCAAAAATTTCTGTTTTTCAGCCATGCAGGCGCAGCCTAAATTTTGGATAAATAGACATGCAGCAAGATACCCAATTATAACTTCTTCCTCAAGCAATTTTTGGAAACTTCAATATCTTATGATCCGACAAAGATAAGAAATAGGATAATCACAGGGCATCTTCCTTTCAGGTTAAGTGTTTTTTTCTTCAACCTTGGCGACGCATGTGGGACATGTCCGCGCTAATTCGAAGGTGTGAAAATTTCGGTCTTTTTTACAGCTTCTGTTCTCAACTTGCAGAAGCTTCAGAACGTCAAACGTAGGCTTAACATGTAGGCAGACACATAAGCGTTTCGACGATTACCCTTTTGAAAGACGTACTTCAAGCGTGCAGAAGCTACTAAGGTTTTACTAACCCATACTAAAAAGTGAAATGCTTTGGGTGATAGATGGTGGAGCGCTTTCAAGACTACTTTTTCACATAAATCGCTATAGCTAAACATTTACTAACTTTTCCATGCAGCAGCAAAGACAATTCCTCTCCAAAGCCAAGATCTGTGATATTGGCCCTCAAAAGACAAACTTTAAGCGCCTATAACTTGGGACAGGAACAAAAGCTCTCTTGCTGCCACATGGAAAAGTTGTATCCTCCGGATAGCTCAAAGTTGGCACCAAGAAACTGCCTCTAGCTTGTTCCCTCATGCATCACCCAGCCGAAAACTAAAATTCTGAAGAACATTCAGTTCAGTCACAAGCGAGCATGTGACACAACAACCGTGACAACACAAAACGTCACTAAATGCGGATTCGGCACTCGTATACGCCCGAATATCAGCCTAAATCACGAGATAAATCCGTGACTATTAACTTATAGGCGTCGAAATATAATATTTTATCACTATGCAAACTCAGGAGCATTATCATAACAAATCTGGACATGTCCCACATGCGGAAGCAGCCATTTCTGTGACATTTAACACATAGGCACAACACCACAAAAGTTGCCTTCTCCTTCCATTCTGTTGGTACGTGAAATTTTAAACGTCATCTAAAATACGCTTGATGTAATAAACACAGCTGGTAATAGATGACATTGCAAACAAGCAACACCCACAATCTGAACAAGCAAAAGTCAGCTATAAACACCTTGTGTGATTTTAACTTGATATAACACTATATATAGTATGCTCATCCGATATACACCTAAATGTTTAAATTAACTTTAATTTATGTATAAATAGCTAATTTTCCCAATTAAAGGAGTAATATAATAGTTTCCTGAATCCATATATTTCTATATACTGTATATGTGTACATACATGACATAAATATTCAAATTGTGTGAACTGTTGCACACACAGCTGCAAAAATGCTATAGCTAGAGCCCGTACATAGTATGTGCATGTGCACGTGTATATATACTGCAAAAGACCGCTAATTTTGCATTTTTCTCCAATTAAACCATAATATAGTTCTCCCTCCTGGTGCTATCTATTCTTTTACTGGGCGTGTAACTAACTCAAGCTGTGTGGAACTGTCAATAATACCTTCATCGATGTCTGAGGTCCATTCGTATCATCTAAATTATATACCAGTATATGGAGCTGGGCCTAAAATCATGAAGACTGCCCACTTTCAAGCACCGCTATCAACCAACATCATAGAAGTATGCGGACTGCAGGCAGATACTCTCTACAAGTTTGACATAGCAGCGGTCAATAGACTAGGAATGAAAGGGCCTAAGTCTACTACACATGTCCATGTACCTCAATGATAAAGTTAGTTATACTATTATTATGTAAACTGAATTCTGTTATAGCAGAGATTCATGCTATCTTTGACTTTTGTGTAATATACTATTATTCATTTGTTTCATACATATGTGCATATGTACGTATGTGTATACATGCTTGTGCTTCATGCAGTCTTGTATGATGTACATGTGTGTGTGTATGTGCATGTGTGCATGTGTGTGCGTGTGTGTGTATGCATGTGTGTGTGTATGCATGTGTGCGTTTGTGTGTGTGTGTGTGTGTGTGTGTGTGTGTGTGTGTGTGTGTGTGTGTGTGTGTGTGTGTATGTATGTATGCATGTGTGTGTGTGTGTGTGCGTGTGTGTGCACGCATTAGTGTGTCTCACTCCAGGTATTGCTTTTTGCTTTTTGGCATTTAGGTAAAAAAAAAACAATGATTGATGGATGCACTACTCATTGCTATGGAAATTAAGGATAGTTACACAGCCTCAACTAACACCACAGTAACATTGGCATAATAATACACATGCAATAAACTAGGTTTGCAAACATGCACATATAACTACATAATAGCTGATGCAGCGTAATGCAATATTAGATGATCAGACTTATCAATGACTGCATGTCCGAGCGACTGTGGCTGTCATGAATGCACGTACACAACATACTACATGTATACAGGTGGGCTATTTTAGTGCATGGTTACCCCATGCGACTCTATACTTTATGGTATATCATACAAAAATTGCACAATCATGTAACATATACTTAGTATTAGCTATCATGCAGAGGTAGCACTATTCATGTATAAGCTGGATCATTAATAGGTGTACATGCATACGTGCATTGGCTGGGACAGCTACACGTGGAGCCTGTACTATACTCATGCTAGGGTACAGACTGCAGTGCACATCCTCCAGTTGGTGACTATACAGCATACACCAGTAGACACCGAAAGGAGGCAAATTACAGTATGAAGTATAATATTTGGAGCTATACAAGACTAGGGGCCCGCAGGTACTAAACCTTGGTCCTACAAGTCAACGACCAGATCCACTGTACTATTCTACTAATGCTATATAAATGACACGCAGCTACACCCTCATAACAACAGCTTTCTGGTGGTAAATAATTGCATGCTACATTACTTGCTAAGAATTCACTGGCATGTGATAGCAACTGGCAAAATAGCACTAAAAGTCCATTTCTGCCGGATTGTCCAAGTCCCTATAAGAGACTGTACTTCTGCTCGACCCCCGACCTCTGCCACTACACCGGAGTAAATGAGGAAAAGAAGGAAAGGAACAATAAAACAAACTGATAATAATTATAGTAACTATACAAGAAGTTACCATAACCAATTATTAACATGTACATATAACAAACTTGCACATTTACAGACATGAAAAAATTGTTTCAAATATAAAAAATTGACTGACTTCCTAACTTTTAGATTGACCCACGATCTCTTTGTATGCACTCATAAACTATTAATACAGAATGCATATACCTACATAAACCTCTCCCTGATACACACAACTATCACGAATGATGTACAATAGAACTTCTGAAAGTGGACTCTCTCAATGAAGGACACAGTATAATACACCGCTCTACAAAGGACACAGCTTCAGATCCCATAAGTCATAGTCTCGATTGTTCCAATACATTCAGTTTTCTGAGTCTTACAAAGACCAAATGGAGCTGCCTCCAAGTGTCCTTTCCCCTAAGGTTCCACTGGACATCCCACAACAATAGCACTGGACATACAAAGGTTGGCCTGTGAGTCCTCACCCTCCTCTGCCTGGCCGTCCACCACGTCCTCCTCCCATCATTCCTGGTCCACCAAACGGGGGAAACATTCCTTCAGGAACAGCAGGACAAAATGCATGACATTGGATAAAGGACATGTGTAATGGTACCACCGTGTGCTGATAGACTTCACTATGGCTACAAATCAGCTGAAGCATGTACAGTGAACATTGTTTAGTATGTACCTCAAAGGGAAGACAAAATCAGTACTTATTATCAGAGACCCTTACTGTTAGGGTTGGTTTATGTATGTACATGATATATACACAGGGACAGAATGAGGAGTATGTACTATCCAGGAGTATGTACTAAACCAGGTACTTACTATCAGGGTTGGTTTATGAACATGAGGTATACACAGGGACAGAATGAGGAGCACTTACTATCCAGGAGTACACTAAACCAGGTACTTACTATCAGGGTTGGTTTATGTATGTACATGAGATATACATAGGGACAGAATGAGGAGTACGTACTATCCAGGAGTACACTAAACCAGGTACTTACTATCAGGGTTGGTTTATGTATGTACATGAGATATACATAGGGACAGAATGAGGAGTACGTACTATCCAGGAGTACACTAAACCAGGTACTTACTATCAGGGTTGGTTTATGTACATGAGGTATACACAGGGACAGAATGAGGAGTGCTTACTATCCAGGAGTGTGTACTAAACCAGGTACTTACTATCAGGGTTGGTTTATGTACATGAGGTATACACAGGGACAGAATGAGGAGTGCTTACTATCCAGGAGTGTGTACTAAACCAGGTACATACTGTGCAAGTGCAAGCAGGACAACCTAACAACTTTTCTCTTTGTCCAGCTTTTAACCACCACACGACCAAATTTAATACATTATCAATATTTCTGCACATACAGCATGTATGCATGTATGCTTGTACGTATGTACACTGCATCATACACATGTACTATAACACTAAATTGTAGGCGTACGCTAAGGATGAAAGAAGGGCTACCTTGTCCAAACATAGGCGGTGGCTGCATCCACCCCATCATTTCAGGTGGGCTCTGCAAGCCACGCCCCAATCCACCCCCCAACCCGGTGGGTGTGGACACGGTTGAAGTGATGGTCTCAGGCATAGGGCGCTCTGGATCCTTGAGATAGTAGTTGAAGCTGTCCACCTAGAACAAGCAAGAAAGAGATGTAACACAAGTACATACATAGCTGAACCAACCTCCAGCAAGATAACAACACAAAAATATGCATAACATCATTAGAGCACTAAATCTTTGTATTAATGGTTCATTTTAGGTAGGTTTACTGGTGCAGTGTTTACAGTCTATCTTGCCTGCGAATACACACATACACAAGACAAAAAGCACAGCATATATACGTATGTACAAGCACTATGCACACAAAGACAGACAGACAGGCAGACACAGACAGACAGACAGACAGACAGACAAACAGACAGACAGACAGACAGACAGACAGACAGACACACACACACACACACATACCTCCAGCTTAACGGCCTCCACCTTCTCCATGTGCTTGTTGAATATATGCTTCCTAACAAACTCTGGGGCCTTGAATTTCTTACCACTAAGTGGACAATGATACTTCTCATCCGAGATCTTCTCTGTGTTTTTCTCAATGAACTTCTCCACCTCACTTGAACCACAGTCAAGAAATCAACTTGTATCACATACGTACACATTATACGTCCTTACATATGTGCATAAGCCCATTCAGCACCAACATGATACGTACATACAGTACCATGTGTATAATGTACATACGCATATGATACATACAGTACCATGTGCATAATGTACATACATACATACAGTACCATGTGCATAATGTACATACATACATACAGTACCATGTGCATAATGTACGTACGTACATTTGCACATATTATATCAATTCAATAATATCGCTGTCCAGAACTCTTCAAGGTTTTGGACAAGAAAACACTTGATGATTGAAGCTTTTCTTGTTACTGTTCATTCAGCTCTGTATCCACCAATAATAAGATGCACAGGTATGTACATACACGGCTGTGTACATTCTAGGTGTGCTACAGCAGCAGGGATGTACGTACCCAGCCCAAGGTGTGCTACAGCAGCATGGATGTGCCCAGCCCAAGGTGTGCTACAGCAGCATGGATGTACGTACCCAGCCCAAGGTGTGCTACAGCAGCATGGATGTACCCAGCCCAAGGTGTGCCACAGCAACAGGGATGTACCCAGCCCAAGGTGTGCTACAGCAGCATGGGTGTACCCAGCCCAAGGTGTGCTACAGTAGCATGGATGTGCCCAGCCCAAGGTGTGCTACAGCAGCATGGGTGTACCCAGCCCAAGGTGTGCTACAGCAGCATGGATGTACCCAGCCCAAGGTGTGCTACAGTAGCATGGATGTACCCAGCCCAAGGTGTGCTACAGCAGCATGGATGTACCCAGCCCAAGGTGTGCTACAGCAACATGGATGTACCCAGCCCAAGGTGTGCTACAGCAGCGTGGATGTACCCAGCCCAAGGTGTGCTACAGTAGCATGGATGTACCCAGCCCAAGGTGTGCTACAGCAACATGGATGTACCCAGCCCAAGGTGTGCTACAGCAACAGGGATGTACCCAGCCCAAGGTGTGCTACAGCAGCGTGGATGTACCCAGCCCAAGGTGTGCTACAGCAGCATGGATGTACGTACCCAGCCCAAGGTGTGCTACAGTAGCATGGATGTACGTACCCAGCCCAAGGTGTGCTACAGTAGCATGGATGTGCCCAGCCCAAGGTGTGCTACAGCAGCATGGGTGTACCCAGCCCAAGGTGTGCTACAGCAGCATGGATGTGCCCAGCCCAAGGTGTGCTACAGCAGCATGGGTGTACCCAGCCCAAGGTGTGCTACAGCAGCATGGGTGTACCCAGCCCAAGGTGTGCTACAGCAGCATGGATGTACCCAGCCCAAGGTGTGCTACAGTAGCATGGATGTACCCAGCCCAAGGTGTGCTACAGCAGCATGGATGTACCCAGCCCAAGGTGTGCTACAGTAGCATGGATGTACCCAGCCCAAGGTGTGCTACAGTAGCATGGATGTACCCAGCCCAAGGTGTGCTACAGCAGCGTGGATGTACCCAGCCCAAGGCGTGCTACAGCAGCGTGGATGTACCCAGCCCAAGGCGTGCTACAGCAGTGTGGATGCACCCAGCCCAAGGCGTGCTACAGCAGTGTGGATGTACCCAGCCCAAGGTGTGCTACAGCAACATGGATGTACCCAGCCCAAGGTGTGCTACAGTAGCATGGATGTACCCAGCCCAAGGTGTGCTACAGCAGCATGGGTGTACCCACCCCAAGGTGTGCTACATCAGCGTGGATGCACCCAGCCCAAGGTGTGCTACAGCAACATGGATGTACCCAGCCCAAGGTGTGCTACAGCAACATGGGTGTACCCAGCCCAAGGTGTGCTACAGCAGCATGGATGTACCCAGCCCAAGGTGTGCTACAGTAGCATGGATGTACCCAGCCCAAGGTGTGCTACAGCAGCATGGGTGTACCCACCCCAAGGTGTGCTACAGCAGCGTGGATGCACCCAGCCCAAGGTGTGCTACAGCAACATGGATGTACCCAGCCCAAGGTGTGCTACAGCAACATGGGTGTACCCAGCCCAAGGTGTGCTACAGCAGCATGGATGTACCCAGCCCAAGGTGTGCTACAGTAGCATGGATGTGCCCAGCCCAAGGTGTGCTACAGCAGCATGGATGTACCCAGCCCAAGGTGTGCTACAGCAGCATGGATGTACCCAGCCCAAGGTGTGCTACAGCAACATGGATGTACCCAGCCCAAGGTGTGCTACAGCAGCATGGATGTACCCAGCCCAAGGTGTGCTACAGCAGCGTGGATGTACCCAGCCCAAGGCGTGCTACAGCAGCGTGGATGTACCCAGCCCAAGGCGTGCTACAGCAGTGTGGATGCACCCAGCCCAAGGCGTGCTACAGCAGTGTGGATGTACCCAGCCCAAGGTGTGCTACAGCAACATGGATGTACCCAGCCCAAGGTGTGCTACAGTAGCATGGATGTACCCAGCCCAAGGTGTGCTACAGCAGCATGGATGTACCCACCCCAAGGTGTGCTACAGCAGCGTGGATGCACCCAGCCCAAGGTGTGCTACAGCAACATGGATGTACCCAGCCCAAGGTGTGCTACAGCAACATGGGTGTACCCAGCCCAAGGTGTGCTACAGCAGCATGGATGTGCCCAGCCCAAGGCGTGCTACAGCAACATGGATGTACCCAGCCCAAGGTGTGTTACAGCAGCAGGGATGTACGTACCCAGCCCAAGGTGTGCTACAGCAGCATGGATGTACCCAGCCCAAGGTGTGCTACAGTAGCATGGATGTACCCAGCCCAAGGTGTGCTACAGCAGCATGGGTGTACCCACCCCAAGGTGTGCTACAGCAGCGTGGATGTACCCAGCCCAAGGTGTGCTACAGCAGCATGGATGTACCCAGCCCAAGGTGTGCCACAGCAGCATGGATGTACCCAGCCCAAGGTGTGCTACAGCAGCGTGGATGTACCCAGCCCAAGGTGTGCTACAGCAGCATGGATGTACCCAGCCCAAGGTGTGCTACAGTAGCATGGATGTACCCAGCCCAAGGTGTGCCACAGCAGCATGGATGTACCCAGCCCAAGGTGTGCTACAGTAGCATGGATGTACCCAGCCCAAGGTGTGCTACAGTAGCATGGATGTACCCAGCCCAAGGTGTGCTACAGTAGCATGGATGTACCCAGCCCAAGGTGTGCTACAGCAGCATGAAATGCAATGTCACCAACCCTCGGCTGTGCTCTGGGATGAACAGTTGGTATAGCATGGGTTCCAGGCGTACTACAACTCTTGCATACATACAATACATACGCATGTACACATACGTACATCTAGGAAGCTTGTATGTGCAGACACACTATCACAGGACATAACAGAGAGAAACTTCTACAATCTGATACTCTCAAGGTAACACACATATGTACAAGGTGTCAGGCTGGAAGGTTGAAATATTGTGTTGCTCTTGGTATACGTACTTTAATCCCCAAACAATGCTCAGAATAGAATGTTGGATTATCGAAGTGTCAGAGTATAGAGGTTCTGTAATGCTGTGAATGGTCCCCTACCGTAAGTTGCCCCCCTATCGTTTCATCAATACTAAACCCCAACCCAACCCTAACCCTAACACCTCAACAGTATAGAGTTTGTATTCGATAAGCGCCCGTGCACGCCAGACAACTTCTAGGGGCCGGGGACAAGATTTGGTGTGACAGTTCCAATGTAAAACACACACTCAAGCAAGCAGGAATCACCCTGGTGTAAACATTAGGATACACATCGTAGGTTTTATTTCCTAGCTTCTCAACCTCCTCAGGTTTAAGGCTAGGAGTTTCCTTCATCAGGACCTCAAGGTTCTTCTCCATTGACAAGATGTATTCATCCACTGCAATAGAACAGACCAAATCACTACTGATAGCATGTTCATATACGTATGCACATGTGTAATTCTCTCCACACACACACGTAAGGCTATCTGCAGTCTAGGACAGCCGCACTTTCTTAGCCCCACTGTGTTCGACTCGGTGGGATGCGCCATGAACACCATCTGTCTACTAGTGACCACTATAGGCAGATTTATGGGGCACCTCAGTCACAGAGAAGCACACCTGCACACACACATACGCACCACAATAAATCAACCCTTGAGTAGCACTTATAGACAGGTTTCACCATGTGTATATACGTACGTATGTACGTACATAGCATGTATGCATGTACAATACGTGGGTGTAGAGGGGTCTGCTCTTGGCAGGCCTACACACTTCACTGAAGTTAATTAAGCATGTAGTAGCTTTAAAAGGTGCACATCTGAGTGTTTGCTATTCAGGCTGGTGTGCTTAGATGCAGACACGTGGATGTTTACAGGTGTAACAATAACAATGCAATGTGAACAATGACATATGTATGTACATACATACGTAGATAAGAAAATTCAAGAGAACAAAGATAGGTTGTGTGTGTATGTGTATGTGTTGTGTGTGTGTGTGTGTGTGTGTGTGTGTGTGTGTGTGTGTGTGTGTGTGTGTGTGTGTGTGTGTGTGTGTGCATGCGTGTGCGTGCGTGCGTGCGTGTGTGTGTGTGTGTGTGTGTGTGTGTGTGTGTGTGTGTGTGTGTGTGTGTATGTGGTACAATAACAAAGCTTTCCAAAGAATGATGCCTCTGAATCAAATTAAAATATCATCAAATCTGTTCAGTAGCAGAACTGACAAAAAGATTCATCATTGGCCACTGATACGCAAGTATATACGTAAGCATAACATGTGTGTGTGTGTGTGTGTACACATTACATACGTATGGTGCGTATATCCAATCTCAGTTCCTGTACCCCACAACAATGCTCACAACAAACCTTCATCCTGATGCATGTGGTGGCTCCCCTTGCTGTTCCTAGCTGTGATGATCCCACAGCGGTGTGGCATGAGGTCTTCACTGGGGACGGAGGAGTTCCCGTAGAAGTCCACAGAGTGCACAATCCTCAGATACCAAAGCATCAAATCGAGACTCTACAACAGGTGACGTCATCGGAGGATGGAGGGTTAAGACTTCGGAGGATTTACAGTCAGCTGCATAATTACCGTATAGCGGGGAACTTTGTCAAGGGGTGTAATTTGGCGTTTTGCGGAAGAAATGTCAAATTTAAAAGTCGTCAATATTGTAATCATTGGGGAATCTATGTTTTCTGCACTTATTTTCCACATACTTCTCTCAGTCGCTATGTTTTCAACAGATAAGATGGTGGCAGAGCAATGGTCTCACTACGGTTGTGGGACGAAACCACTTAGAAATCATTTAAACTAACAATAGTTTATAGCATTTATGTTCAATTTGCCAAATTTAATTTTTGCCAATACCATCTGAAAACGAATTCGCCAAATATGATTCGCCAAAATTTCCCGATATACAGTACAGTATCTCAGGACTGTGCATATGTGCAGTTTTGTGTACTGTGTACACATGAAAGCTCGAATCCATATACGTATGCAAATATGTATAAACACATACACACACACGCACGCACACACCAACACCCACACATGTACACCTACCACACACAAACATACACACAATTCCAAATTAATAAAAGAGTACATACTTCAAAAATTAAGAATTTGGTAAGTATGACATGTACATACGTGTGTACATATTTCACTAGGTCTCACCTGCAGCAACTGGGCTCCAGCTTCTTTCCTGTCTGCTGGATTGACACCAATCATCCCTTCCTCTTCGTCCTCACCCCTATCACCAACCTCACCAGTTCCTTCGATGTCTTCTTCTTCAAGCACAGGCAGGTTTTCAAGAACAGGATTGATCTATGTAGCATAGGATATGGTAGACCCATTAGACCGCCATGGTTGGCGCATTAAGCTACAGCACATTGGACAAAAAATCCATACACATACGTACATACGCATACATACCAGCATGAGCATAAATCTTATCAGAGAAAATAGACCATCAAACCCAAAATGCCACTCTGTAACCACTTTAGGCAATACATCGCGATCAAACTCTTAACTGCTTAGCTAGAATGATGCTACCAAAGCATGTGCCAAGACAAAATTTAACTAAGTACTGATGGCTACTGCAAGTTCAGTACTACACACATTTGAACTTATCACAAAAAGTACCACGCACATACAAAGCAAGAAATAACCACAAGCAGGGCAAATTTTTAAGGAATTAATGTTATTCTAGGTTGCCCCTGGTGAATTCAGGTTGTCCCTTAAAATCGGTGCAAAATTCGTGAACACTTCAGTCCATGGAATTTTCCCGCTGTATGATTGGTGATATGCAAGGATACAGTATATATGCATGTAAGATGGATGGGTATATAGGTACGAAGTGTTAAACTCAAATTACGTGCAAAAAGAGAATTTCAAAGTTACAAGGGTAGCTTTTTGTTCTTTCGTTAACCAACTGTATGCTAATTGCTTAATGGATACTAAAAATGTTGCCATCACCATTGGAAACTTCACTGCTGTCATCAAGGTATCCATATTTCTACATGGCCTACTCTTAGGTTTGTAAGGGGTTAAACTAAATTTGACTTGTAAGCTAGCTGAAGCAACACCCCACCTTCAAATTCACAATTGCGCTCACTGGATAACCAAAAGGAGAAATTTCGACCAACAACGTTACTATGATCGACCGACAACGACGGAGTTAGCAGCTGCACGAAGAAAGATGGATTGCGCAATAACGCGACATTAGGTCACATGCTCAAAATGGCGATTTCCTTCAACGCACGATCTCGACGGTTGGAAGCGGGCTTACCTTGTTCGAATTGAACACGGAACGGGTGGAATGATTCACTCTTCCTATCATGTGAATAAGGCACTGTTGATATTTTTATTTTTCCTATATTGTGGCTTAAATCTGCCACTAACTGCCCTACAACTACAGGTTGCCCAGGGGGCAAGCCAGTTGGACATTTGTGGTTGCCCACAAGGATATCTGGTCGCCTCGGATGAGCGGACGACTGTTAAAAATATTCCCTGTACAAGCAAACACTATGTTGCAGTAATATACGTACATACATTTACGTAACTAGCTCTATTCCACAGCATAACAAAAAAGTCAGGCACAATCAATATGTCGATATGCACATGCACACTGTACATACGTATATAAGTACATATATATATATATATATATATATATATGTACATATGTACGTACGTAAGTATGTTCAAACACAAATACCTTATTCCTATCTATTTCTATTACACACATGTACGTTCGCATGTATGGGTATGCAAGTATGTAATGAGTATCAAATACAAGCACAACATATGCAGTACGCACCCCTAAAAAGGTAACACGAAACAACAATACAATTCTGCAAAACGAGAATCATTTGTAACACTACCGCTAATAGAGAAGCGTTACATGTTAACAGCGAATGGTAAAGGGCTAATTGAGAAATGACAAACGCTGACCAAGAGATAACGTACGAGGCAGTATGCTGTTAAAATCTACTTAGTAGTCCTTTGGTGGTGAACAAGAAAGATTGTTAGAGAATGTCTTTGAACATGTACTGGAAACAACAGATTGTTTAACCTTTTGGAGTCAGATTACTTGTGTGGGCTTGGATGTAAGGAGCAGATTGCTCTGAAGAAGGCAGTTTGTACAAAAGTAAAAGTACAAGGAGCACAGGACAATCAGACGTTTACAAGGATCCGGAAAACTGCCGAAGCTTATAACAGAAGCATTAGTGGAAGTGAAAGAAGTGAAGTCGCGAATGAACAAGGTCTAAGGGAGAGAATAATAATAATTCCACAAACTGAAAACAGCTAAACGCTAACTGGAAACTGTCAAACATAAAGCGCTAATGGTGCTAAAGTAAACACTGCTTAACCACCGAAGTACATAAATGAGAAATAGAAACATCAAACGCCAAACGCCATTAGTGTTACCTTTTTATTGATCCATACTGTATTATATGTACCTGTACATACATATAACAAAGTGAGCGTTCCACACTGACGTATGACATTGTACATATACACACATACACATGAAGGTACATACCCTGTGTACTTGATCGCTGTCTGACTGATCATCTGAAGGCTCCATGCTCACTGGCTCTTCCTTCCAAAGACCTGCCTTGTTGTCAAAATACTCAATCATCTTCTTTGCCAGTTTAATGTCATTGACAACAGCTCTTCTCATGTATGAAGCTTTGCTCCCAAGCTTGACTCTACGTGGAAGATCCCTGTTGGTGCTGCACTCCAGAGTTTGACCTTTTATCTACCAACATTAGTGCGTAGTACACATTAGTAAATTCTAGTGTGTGTGTGTGTGTGTGTGTGTGTGTGTGTGTGTGTGTGTGTGTGTGTGTGTGTGTGTGTGTGTGTGTGTGTGTGTGTGTGTGTAGTACAATAACAAAGCTTTCCAAAGAATGTTGCCTCTGAATCAAATTAAAATATCATCAAATGCTGTTCAGTAGCAGAACTGACAAGAAGATTCATCACTGGCCACTGTACACATATACACAAGTACATAAGCATAATGTGTGTGTGTGTGTGTGTGTGTGTGTGTGTGTGTGTGTGTGTGTGTGTGTGTGTGTGTGTGTGCGTGCGTGCGTGCGTGCATGCGTGCATGTGTGTGTGTTAGTATGTGTGTGTGTGTGTGTGTGTGTGTGTGTGTGTGTGTGTGTGTGTGTGGTGTGTGTGGTGTGTGTGTGTGGGGGGGGGGGGGGTGCGTGTGCATGCGTGCGTGCATGTGTAATGTGCATGCACAATGAGTGCAGCATACACACATGTACCTACCACTGTGCATATTCATAGCTATTCAAACAATCGCTGTTCTTCGTGTACACACATACGTATGCATACATACGTATGTACTGTATGTATGCACGTATGAGCGCACACAAAAACATACAACTCACAGCATTAGAAGTAATTCTTGCAATAACCTCCCTAATGTTGGTAGTGTGCTCAAAGGTAACCCAACATCGCCTCTCATAACTGCACAAAGGGGAACAAGATGCCAACACTGAACAAAATCACCTGCTACATTACTTCATACATACATACGTATGTACGTATATACGTACGTACATACCACATATTACAAAATGTATCACCACTCAACAGACAACAAATAAGGTACATACCTGTGTACAGAAACCAGAAAATACTGTGGTCTTCACATGCAAATGCAACACTCAAGTAAATGCTGTCTAATGTATGGATACAGTACGTACATACATAACACAGGTAAGGATGCAGTGTTTCAACCAGGAGGTGCCATTTGAACAAGCAGTGGCATGTGTGCTATATTAGCCCCTGTGCAAACACCCACTTCAAAATAAGCACCTGTATACGTATGCACACATGCACACACACACACACACACACACACACACACACACACACACACACACACACACACACACACACGCACACACACACACACAAACACACACACACAAACACACACAAACACACACACACACACACACACACACACACACACACGCACGCACGCACACGTACATACACAAACAGCACATACTCACTCCTTCTCAGGAACAGGTTCACTAAATGCCAGACGCAGGTATCCAGGGATAGTGCGGCACACCTGTACATACATCGAGAACACACACATATCCATATACGCATGTACGTACTTATACACAAACATACATACGTACATACCAGGATTAAACAGAATACAAATGTGCATATGTATGTATGAATATACGTACATACTGTACGTACACACACCAAAGGATAGCACAATGATAACATGTGTATGCACCTTCATACGCTATACAAGAAAGACTAGAAGACTCGCATTTAAGGGCTAAGCCTTCAGTATGATCTAAGTACACATATTTTCAGCCACCTCTGATAAGCAGCCACCTCCTTTAACATTAACAGGACACTACTGCTCTGCCACTTGACATCCCTCACATTGACATGTGTACACATGTTTAAACCCTCTAAATTTGAAGAGTTATAAAAATTGCTCATAAGACATAATTATCAACTTCTTATGCTTTGCTGCCAACAGTGACTGCATGGGGTGAGTTTTTGAGGATGAATCTACGTACATGGAGTCTCTCAATGTGAAAGCAAAAATTTGCCCAAAATGGCTATCACACGAGCTCAGATGCGATCGCAAAGCAGAAGTTGCAAAACTCCCCATGCATATGTCACATACCAACACCTTATTCTTCTTATGAAGCACTTCGTAATTTTGGTAGATTCTGAGCACAGGACAATCGTTATCTCTTTGCATTGTGATAGTAATTCCATCGTATTGTAACCGTAAATATATCATAATAAATTTGTACTACAATTACAAAGTGGGAACTTTTTAATGACCTGTACCGTATGTATGTATGTACACAAACACCACAGATTCCTCTAAAACACACTAGACCATGCTGAAGTAATATGTAAAATCTTGCTTTACCTGCTCAATATCTTCGGTGTTGATGGATGGAGGGACTTTCTTCACATAGACGGAGCGGGTTAGATGTAGAGGACGTGGAGATTGATGCTCAGTGCCCTCTCCCTCTCCCTCCTCCTCTGACTTCTCTTCCCCTTCTCCATCTTCTCCCTCTTCTTCTTCTTTGTGCTCTGTGCCACCATACTTATCCTCCCCATCTGGGAAAAGGATATTATACAGCTCATACGTACAAATTATACTTGTACATGCACACATACGTATGTACGTAGGTACACAAACAAGCAAAACACACACAAACACTTACATGTGCTGCACACACACACACACACACACACACACACAACACACACACGCACACACACACACACACACACACACACGCACACACACACACACACACACACACACACACACACACACCTTTCACGTCCTCAGTCAGTTCTTCACTCAAGACTTTCATCAAGGGGACTTTCCTTTCCATCATCATCATCATCTTCTTGACCCTGGGACAGAATAAGACAAAATTGATATAGTTTATACACAGACACATAATCTATACGTACGTACGTATGTATGTACGTACATATTCTATACATAATACTACGTATGTATGTGCGTAGCACAGAGTTGGCACTCAATATTATTACATACGGTACTTCCCATAGTAATTTTAACGATGACTGTTCATTCATTACATCTTCATTCAGGGTTCATTCAAGCCTTCGTTCAACTTTAGTTCATTCTGATTGATCACGTGATAGTGGAAGCGTCATAATCTGCAGCAGACCTCCAATTATTATTCCCAAGTGTGCAGACGAACGTTATGGTTTATTCTAACTACAGTTGACTCTCATTAATACGAACTCGGTTAAGGAGTAAGATCGGATATTGTGCACAAAGTTTCAATACCCCAGCTTGCAACCCATATAAATTGATACAAATGAACTCCGCTTAGTACGCAAACGGATAATACGAATTATCTGATAAAACGTACAGATTATTGTTCCCCTACTAGGCTTATTCTATACATAACTAAATCGGATAACAAGTACAAGGGGCCACAGCTGGTAGATTTTCAGCTTTCAGTTCCCACTAAGTATACAGAGTGATTATCGTGGTAGTCGAACGCAAAGACAAACTGAAGATAACTACAAAGATGAATATTGCATATTGAAGCTAATAGCTTCAATATGCCGAAGACTACCCCTTTCACTATTGTAAAGAACAAGACTAAGATCATGGAAGCCTTGGAACAGTTGAAATTGGCAGCTCGAAGAAAACAATGGCACGCCGTGGTGCACAAAAACTTTAAAGGCTCATTGCTGAAGTGGATTAGCCAGGCAAGGAGCATCAACTTGCCGCTTAGGGTGATAGATATAATAGATTCCAGGCTAAACATATTCGCTTATACGTACGTAGTTTGCCTTCACTTAAAAATTTGTTACAGTTTGTAGGGCTGACATTTTATTGATTTTTTGCACTATAATAAATTTATTATGCAGATTTTCTATAGACTAAGTGTGTATTATACTCCTATGTAGCTAATATACAAGTCAACAATGGGTCTTTTGGTATCAGGAGTACTAATATGGAGGGTCCCCTGGTGTACTTACTAACAAGAGTCAACTGTACTTGCACCATTACCAGAAAAGCAGGAACTGGCAGAAAGCTCACCAAGACGCGTGCTATCCTGGACTTCATTGACAGCGAGATATGTAGCCAATGATGACAAAATTTCATTTTGTTCATTTTGCCGACTTGTGGAAGAATCCGAAGAATCGCTCGCCAAGTCACAGCGATGACATCTTTATAAAAGTTGCGTAATTTTTTCAAAAGATATTATGACATCATGGGTTCAGTATTTGTTCGTTCGTTCATTCCGCATGCGTTCTCCCTTCTACATTTGTTTGCTCATTCGTTTGTTATAGCATATCATTAAAATTACTATGGGAAGTACCGCACGTAAGTATGCACGTATATTCTGTTCACGTTGACGAAGGGTGACACACAAGCACACACACACACACACACACACACACACACACACACACTGCATGAAATGAGCAGATATGGATGCAGTACATATGCACGTACATACGTATGTGGAGCCTTACTTTGCTCATTCTCATCTTCTTGTACTTCTGTGCTTGCTCTTGAAGCTGCATTTGCTCTGGAGTCAATTTCTCAGATGCAAAGTCCATAGATTTCTTGCTCGATTCTTGACCTTGAAAATGCAAGGACACAGTACATCCTGATAAGGACACACTCAATAGAACAAATACACAATAAAATCCGTGTACAAAATAACTCAACACACCCATACCCCCACCCCCCCACCCCATACACAAACATACAAACACATACCACAAACAGGCATGTACATATACAAGCATGTACACACACACTAGTGTGCAAATACCCATACCCACACCCATCCACCAACACACACACACACATGTACACACACAGTACACACATGTAGAAACTCACTGGATACTCTCTTCTGCTGACTGACACCAGGCTTGCTTACCACATCATCTCTGACCTGCTTTCTGTCCAGAACACTCAAATCGTACTCACTCCCTCCTTCCATCAGAATGGTTGCTAAAAATGACATGTGTAGTGTGGCTGTTATTTTTGCTTTATGGAAATGAACTAGACACATTAAAGTGCGCGCACACACACACACGCACACACACACACACGCACACACACACACACACACACACACACACACACACACACACACACACCTGCATCCATTGTTTTCACAATGTCATCCTGATTTTGCATTTCTAATGGGTTCTTACTAAACCATCCTGATGAAAGAAGTTCCTCAAATGCTTTCAATCGAGATTGCAAATGTGCTTCCCCGGCTGTTTTCTGCTTTTCTAGCTCCTTAGGATGATACTTCATCTTGAACCTATTAAAGCAGGCAGGTAAATCCGCATGCAGGCATAGATGCATGCAAGTGTTACATACATATACGTAGATATAGGTACGTGTACATACACAGTACACATGAAACATGATCTCATAAGCTACAGCATACGTACGTACAATTACATATTAATGAGCAGTGACTAAATATGTACATATTAATACGCATACGCATGTATATCTCTACATATGTACGTACATACGAATGTATTATATGAAAAGCGTGAAGGGGGTGGGGAAGGCTGGACACTATCCCCCCCCCCCCCCCCCCACACACACACACCTTTGGAACTGAGTCACAATATACTATACACATGGATACACAGGTATGCCCTTTTCTTCACACAAGCCTGCCTGCCTCTCCCTTCCAACAACTCTTGTTTATCCAACCATCCAAAAATGTAAAGTTAACCTGAATATGTAATTCAGTGCCTGGAATATATGATACACATGTAGTCCCACAAATAGATCTCTCTGTCAATGAAGCATTTGCATGAACAGCAATTGACTGTGTATGATGGTGGGCAGGGCTTTCATCTACTACAGAAAGATCCATCCCATTGCAGACAACTCAAAAACCTGGACGATAGGCAGACAACTGGGGACGATAGGGTGAGAACCTAAGGCCATCCCATTTCTGGGCCAATTTTCATAGGCCGAATATTATTTAAAACACAATAACATGAGCCCCCCAACTCAAAACAATAAACACACCACTCCAAAGCCAAAACAATAACAACATAGCATACTTGTAGAGGAACAGGCTTATGTTCATCCCAGCATGTTACATGGACAGCAATACTAAGAATTAGTAGGAATTATTTCTGGCATGAACCACAGACAGTAGGTAATGCTAGGTGGAACAAAAGGAAACTATGAAGATCTGAGATTTGATGATATTGGAAATTCAGGGCTAAAAAAGGATGAAATATCATACAGTTTTGGCTACTATTATGGGATATAAGGCTTGTTTATATATGGAAATTTTCTCTTAACAAATCTTCACAGGTGTCTGGACATCACATCTGGTCAAAGATGACCAGAGGCTAGGGCAGTGCTGCATTCAGAAATTCCCACAATCCTTGAAAGTGTGTGTGGTGTGTGTGTGGGGGGGGGGGGCAATGGGGAAATAGACATTGGTGAACTTAGAAGGGCCAATGTCAACCTAAGGATTCCAGATGTGGAATGAACAAGGTGGGGAGGTGTGGTGTGGACAGGGAGGGGAGGGCAAAAGAGCTTTACTCAGATATCTGTATAGCAATAATTTTTTGAGCTTAACTTTTGTGTTTTTCAAGGGAAAATGGTGCAATGTTTGTTCAGTAGCAGCTGAAGGACAGACCAGCAAAATCTATTTCTGTGAATATTGCAAAAGTGGCCAACCACGAAAACTGAGCTCGAAAATGTAGTGCTATATGGTATGTACATATGTACAGTATGTACTTAGTTTGAGACATGTACGTATGTACATTTAGACCAAAAACTAAGAAATTTTTTGCGAAGAATAAAGGTACATAGATTCTCCTTCACTATCATTTCTGCAGTTTGAATAATATCTAGTTTTTGCTCTGAAAGTGTGTATCCATCAGCAATAGAGCCAGTGCCGAGTGAATTAGCAGGTAATTACAATTTCCATCCTGCTGAAATTTCTTTAAAAAATGGTAGTACTGTACACTTGTGCTTATCAGTGTGGATATATGTACGTATACGCAACTTAGAAAGTGGACACACGATAGTTTGATGCAAGTGCAATTGACCAAAGTATGTATGTAGTACGTACAAAAACATTTATTTTCCTCTATTCTTCATGATTCTCCTCATTCACAAGCAAACAACACAACATTGAGCACAAACATTTTGATCAGAATTTACAAAGCATTGGTACAGTTTTCGCCCGGTTTGGTAATATGTACGTACGTAGGTACATATGTATGTACAAGTAATTGTCATGCGCAGAAAGCTGGTTTTATAGTGTTTTCTTCTCACTTGTACACTTGTTTGCAACACAACCACTGGAAGATTCATAAGGGGCAATGGAACCTCCCTAATCTGACACTCTTCGTTACCAAACAATCCAACAAAATACAAAGATTGCTTGAATATCAAGCAACTATTAGTATGGTCTACTATGCTGGCTGTACCTCAGAACATGATGGGATTGAGGAGTACGTAGGATTTCTGAGATGTTGGATACCTACCTACGTACGTATAATAAGCTAAATACAGTCAAAATCCTCTATAATGAACCCTGGATACAATGAACTCCCTGATATACGTATGTACATACATATGTATGCATATTATAACAAACATAGGCCCACTAACACTTGTACAAACCTTGATAATACACCAGACATTTTGGGGTCTTGGAATAAAGTACACACATCCACATATGAATGTACGCATGTACGACCCACATATCCACCCAGAATACACACATATATAGTGGAACCCCTCTATTCCGGCCACCTTAGGACCAGAGAGGATTGTCCCCATTGTCGAGGTGTCAGCATTTCAGGGGCTAAATATGTACTATGGCAAGGCAATAACAAATCATTTGGTTCCAGTGGCCTGTGTCCACATACGTAAGAGGGGTGTCTGCAATTCATGTATATACAGTTCGTACAACTGTGTATACAGATGCACACATATACTACGTATATAGTAACAAATACATGTAAAACACATCTACACATACATACTGTATGTACATACACATCACATAAATATAATATATGTACATACGTACATGCACATACCCATTCATCAGTGTACAGCTGTAACTATACGTAGTTCCTATTGAGGAGTACTGTACTCAACAACACAAGCTCAGTTTTGAGACTGTGTGTCTGCGGAGGCCAGCTCAGTATTGGCTGACAACCAAGTACAAGCAGATAAAACATACTACGTACGTATGTACGCATACGTATTCTATAACCATTGTGGATCCAACAGCAACAGATTAGCTGGGTAGCAAAAAAGTTAAGCTGAATTTCACGAACGGTAATTTTTAAACCCATGAACATTACACAAAGAAGGAAGAGAACAAATGGAGGCCTTTCATATCACAACACCAATGCATGTATGTATGCGTATAATATGCATGGAAAAAGATCTTGCAAAATCCACTAGAAATGTATCTTTATATGTACCTATGTACGTACAGAAACACAAATTTGATGTCTCTAAACATGCATGCCACACTTACGTACATACGTACGTAAGTATGTACATACGTACATATGCCTGTTCCTCAAGTCTAAAAATACACACAGAATGCCCAAGGGTGTAGACTCAGAACGCAAGTCAATTGCACTAGACAAACAATGGAATTTAAACTGCGCAGCATACCATTCTTCGTCTTTGTGTTTATCAAAGAACTCTTCGACCTGTTTCTTGCGGAATTCGTTCTTGTATTCGGCATACCTTTCCACAGCCTCTACTTCATCAATCGTGTCATTCTGCTGGTTTAAAAACTGCTTAAAAGACATTAGCATATTGGGAGGTGGGAGTCTCATGTCCTCCCGTGGCCCTCTACCTCCTGACCTATAAAAATGTGAAGAAAATATGGCCTCAAAATTAGATATAGGCACACATGTATACCATAGAGTGGGGATTTTTCAAGGGGCAAAATTCGTGATTTTTGTGGTTTGGAAGAGAGCCACAAAATACACATTTACTTGCAAAAGTTAGTATTACTGCAAGTTTTAATTTCCTTCTGGTATGAAGGATGGATTTTACCATGAATGGTCAAAATTTTTAGCATCCAAGAAAACTTTACCCCATGAAAAAATATCTCTTTATGGGATGTACATACATACAGACATACGTACATACACATGCATGATGAAAAGATCAGCTAGAGGGGATCAACGCTTTCCTTCCTAACTACAGCTCTGTACATATGCATGCAGATACGAATACATATGTATGTAAGTGCAAAGGCCCCATAACCAATGTGCCTCTGTATACGAGCATGGTCAACTGAACAGAACTTGGGAACGCGTACAGTACAGCATACTGTACACGTACAAACTTTCGCGGATTTCGCGGATGGGAAGCCATGCGCGGAAATTTGGGTAAAGTGCTTGTGCAATGACCAAAATGGCTATCAACAGATAAAAGTCGGCGAGGAGCACGTCAGCACCTTCGTTCGTTTGTTTAGTGGCTTTCATCCGGAAAAGAGAGAGTTTCTATCAAATGAAGACTAAAAGAAGGCAGGATTAAAGGGGGATCCGCGAAAATTGTGAAAATTGGCCATCTGCGGAAGTTTCATCCCGCGAAAGTTTGTACGCGTACTGTACGTGATAGCAGGAACGTCCACGGTGGCTAATTTCACTACTCATCAAAAAATAAACATTAGCACACGATGAAACTACCGTGAATGTTGAAAAACGTGCAGTATAATTCTTGGAAAATTTGCAAACAGTCAGGCACATGCTAAAGTTTCGATTGCAAATTCCTGTCAAATTAACACACACAGATCCACTGTTTACCAGAATCCATGCACACATACATACTGCATTTAATGGGGTATGAGTCCCAGTTTCCATGCCTAAATTTTACTGGCAGAATATGGGGTGCGACTTACGTATCCACCAGATAGTTCATTATGGCTGATGAAATGATAATGCTGTTCAAAACCATGTTCCTACTTTTACAGAGGTGTGACTTACACTCTGTGAAATATGGTACATACGTACATGTGTAGGCAGCAGATATTACCTGGGGAAAGCAGGCGGCATCCTGGGCCTCATATCTCTACCACCGGGCATCCAGGGACCTGGCATCATCATTGGCGACCCTCCTGGACCGCCTGGCGGGAAGTCGTTCAGACTTTCCCTGCAAATAAGAGCACAAAAACTGTGAAGAACGGAAAAGTGATGGGAAAATAAGGAGAATAGAACAATAACATGTAGGATAGTTTCACGGAGTGATACGACTGTAAAGATTTTGAGAAGAAAATTGTGGATAGTGACCAAAAATTTGCCTCCATAATAATAGGTAGGGCAATTCCACACTATACAGTAATTCGGATCGCAAGCGATTCAATACGGTACAATAAATCCACAGCAATCTACAGTATGATACAAACCAATGCTCTCTCTTCATCCTTTTGGAACTGTGACCATAGCCAGGAGAAGAGTCTCTTCCGCCTCGAGGGAAATTAGGGGATGGCGGGCGTCTTTTTTCTCTTCTACTTCCTTCGTAATAGTCATCGTGATATCTTCCAGACTTTCTCATCATAGAACGATCCGCATCACTCCGCTCTCTCGCAAATTTACTACGCCTTTCTCCTCTTCCTTCCTCATCGCTATCCGCCATTTTCTTGTGTACCACGTGGCGGAGATGCTGAGACTACAGTACAAATTATTGCCCACGTGAGCACCCCCATGCAATCCGTGTAATTCGAGTGCAATATGCGTATACAGCATGTAAAAGTACATCAAATATATATATGCAGTGCTGCAGTATATAGTCTGTGTCATTTCAATGTTAGCACCATGTAGTTGTCTGCTGCCCTTCAAGAAAGACCGAGGCTGATTCAAAGGGAAATCTCACTGCTGTGATGAGAAGAGACCCCGGCTACATCATATTATGGCTAGCAAATTGCAGGAACAATTCAAAAGTATCATACATTTGCTTCATTGTTTGCTTGTCAGTGACAAAGGGATAGCAGGGCACCATAGAAGACCATCCAAGGGGTGAAAGGCATCCTGTCTAGATACAGAGTTATTCAGTATTAATCTTGTCGATGATTTTGATTTTGATAATGATGATGATGGTAGGATGATGATAATGATGATGATGATGATCGATGATGGTGATGATGTTGGATGCAGATTATGATTACTACCCTATACAGCATGCATAATTCTCTTACAATGAATTACTATTTCACTCTTTTCGTAGCTAACTTATAAATACAACCAAAAGTAATACAAACAATTCTGATAAATATATATTTCCAGTAAATTGCTCATCACAAATTAGACATTTATATTTATTGCATCTATCAAGTGCAAGCAGACAAATTCATATTAAAATCCCCTGAACTTCAACGATCAGTTTGGTTCCTGGACTTGAGCATGTACTCTAAAGAGATCAATAGCATTTTATTTGATAGCGTTATAATTACGTTTGCATGCATCTAATCACGTTTAACTTAATTATTACGTGTGCTTATTAATGGGAATGAACTAATAAGAGATTGCTTATCAGGGGGAGCACATGTAACATATCTAGGCTAACTACAGTAAAACCCCTCTAATCCAACGAGTCGGATTAGGAGGTTGCATGTTCATATGCTTGTGAATGGACATGCAATTGAAGTGGATGCTATATTTGGTAACACACACCAGTTTCTACAACTGTTTAGAGATTTTCCAAACTTTAAGTTCTGTATTGTTCTACTCTAGACATGCTGCAGCTGTGTGCAAACATGATGCAATAAACGTTCAAACTCATGTAATAATATTTTATACCAATCAGCAAAGAACATGGAAGTACTGCATTTGATTAGAAGCAACCATTTTCCACAGTTTAAATGAAACACATACATGTGCCAGTCTCAGCACGTCCCAGACTGTTATGCCTTAATTAGTTGCTTTATTTATTTGGACACATGCGGGTGCAACAGTTATACTATATATATATACATGCACAGTTTACCAGCCACATGCACAAATTTAGCAACAATTTTAATTTGCAAAGAACAATAATTTAATTTTATAAGCACATTACATTCACTAAAATACGCATAACACTATAATAATGCCAAATTGGGGATACAATATTTGCGGGAACATGACAGGAGTTAAAAATATTAGTGGGGTGGGTGAAGGTTAGGGTGTGTTTGGAGGAAAGTGACAGAAACAAATAATGTATGTTACTATTGTTCAGATTTATTGAATATTTTGACATCAATGAAACTTAATACAGGTGCATAACCAAGTAATTATCTTTCTTTACTACTCAATAGATTGATGATAGCAATATGATTGATTGCGAGACACTTGTATCGAAAGGACATAAACATGAACATGTACACACGTGTACGTGTACACATACACACATACATGTACAGGCCCACACACAGACATATATTATACATGTACACATAGACATTATGTACAAATACATGTACACACACATATATACAGGTTCACACACATGTACATGAATATCCATTGTGCACACCTGCACACAAGCACACATGTATACACACACGCACACGCACACACGCACGCGCGCACACACACGCACACACACACACACACACACACGCACACACACACACACACACACACACACACACACACACACACACACACAACACATAGAGTCAACACTTGATCAAAGTGCTTCCACACCTGCAGCAATGGCCGCTGGCACAAGCTTCCTTCCTAGGCACGTATCTACAGACACTACACGACGTTTTGTACTTTCTATAGCGGATTCCGCAGGCGTTGCAGTAAGGAATACCGTCCTCAGAATCTCGCCAAAGAGGCGTCTTCTTGGTTCCGCAAGAGGAGCAGGTCTTACTTGACGCCCTAGTAGCTCCCGGAAGAAGGACTTTGGGGCGGACTTGGTGGGGTCGAACGGAACTTGGTTTCCGTAGTATTCCTTCAGGGGTGGAGATAAGTCTGTCTGACATCTGAAGAGGAGTAAAGCCGGAGGGAGTCTTACACCCTAGCCTCTTTTTCCGCTGTAATCCGTCGCAAACATTGTCTTCTTCGTCAGAATAGACTCCTTCGTCCGGGGACAGAGGAGTTGTGATTGGAGAAAATAATCGTCGCTTAATGCTGCTGTTTTCGAGGGTCTTAACGCACCGTAACGGCTTCCTAACCTTCTTGATGTCCCTGCGAATGATATCGAAGGAGATAGTGCCATCGTCTAGATAGTTCTGCCATTGTATCAAGAAAGAGCAGCTATCAAAAAGCTGGTCATCTTCGCGGTACGATCCTTCGGGTAACCGCTTCTTAACTTTTGGCGCTTTCACAAGACTAGACTCTCGCGGAGGAAGACCAGAAAGCGATCTCGGAGGAGTAATAAAGTCCAGTACGTTGCTGGTGGGACCGTCTCCCGCGCTTACTTGCATGGTGGTAAGTAAGCGAAATGACTGCCGGATACAATCTTACAAGAAATGCAGCTTCGTTCTCCGATAAGACAAACGTGACAACAACTAGAATCCTTCAAACTTCCAAGTTAGCTGGATCGATGTTTATAGCTCAAAAACCGCTCAACGAGTTTACCAGCTTGCTTCACCGCCTCTATATACACAATGTCATACTGCAGCTGCTTGCTTGAATTCGCGCGCGTATACGCGTGCATGCGCGTAGGATTACGCGTTATTACGAAACAGACGCCATTTTCTATCCCATCCAAAGCATAATCAAGATCGATGTTGCAAATCATACAGTGCACCAATCTATCGCGTTTAAAACACATCATTCTAGTGAGGGGTTCTTCAGAACACCAAACCAGAGCTTACAATAAGACTATGATTCCTGTTCATGAGCGTACTTGACTTGTAACTCTTTATAAAGGATATTGGGAAGTGGGCCGAGCACATGGATGATATAATAATAATTTAATGTACATAGTGGTGGTGGTGTTTGGGGGGGGGGAGGCTCCAGAGGCTGGTGCCTCCCCCCCCCCCCCTTAATCTTGGCTCCACTCTTGATTGTTTAGTTTTGTACATAAGGTAAGCAACTATGTATATGACATGATGCCCCTCCATAATAGAATAGCTTCCTACACCACTGGTACATATAACGTACACATGGATCTAGATGTAATATCACGTGGATGCATGCAGATCATGCATATATGCAGTATTATTATTGGAGACTATAGCTGTATGTAGGTACATCATGGACCACGGTATATCGGGGTTCCCATGTAGGAATGATGCAGAAAAACACGCAGAAAGCATGCCGTGGATAATCAATCATTGTTTAAACTTTTTGCCAGTCGCTGTATGTGGATACAAAAACCTAAAACTTAGACATGGCCACCCATACATTAGGGCCGACCATATTCCCACTAAGAACTCATTACTGGCATAATAAATTAAATTTGATCTTTTCATAGATACTCTCTATACTATGATATACACATACAGTAGTACCTCTTTTGAGAGACCAGCCAGCCTTAATTAGGGACAGGTGAAAGATGGTCTCTCAAAAGAGGTGGTCTCTGATGAGAGGGAGTTTAGTATGGGACATAATTATGTGCTTTTTTGTTCCCGGTAAGGCTGGTCGTACAAAACTTAAGTTGAGAGGTGGTCTTTCACGAGATTGGTCTCTCAAAAGATGTACTATATAGTATCATTTATACTATATTATTTGCCAAAAATTCTTCCTGCATGTAGACTCGGGTTATGAAGTGTACCTCTAAATAAAGTGCACACTTTTTAATAGGCGCGTATGCATTTTTAGTTTTACATGGTGATGTATAAGCAAACGCTGCCCATATTAGGTACACATTTTGTAATAAGTGCATACTTCCCTGTCACCCAGAGTAATAGGAGCATGCGCTTCTTAGGGGGGGGGGGGGAGCTTCCAACCCAAACTCTCCAGCTCTCACCCCTAAAAATTTCCAACTGTATTGCAAATTACTATAGAGAAGGCCCACTGTAATACTGAAGCTCCCCCCCCCCCCCAAAAAAAAAAAATAAAGAAATTGTCTTAGATATATAGAACCCTGATGGATATGGCCAGCATGCGGGCTTTATATCATTACATGCATGCATGATCAACATCCATGCATGCCAGTGCATGCGCCTTATATAAACAATATAAAAGGTGCATGATTATACTGAATGATATACGTATACATAGTGCTATGTATGTAGCCAAATTATATGCATGCGTACATACGCACGTATATACGTATGCACACATATCTCTGTGTATGCCATAATAGTTGCAGGATTTATGTAATTATATGATTATTATTGGCTGAAAATGCATGACTTTAAAGAAGTATTATGTACGCATGCATGCAAATATAATATATGTGCATGATTGCATGGGCCACATGTCGTGCAGCCTTGTGTAACGTATATTTTATACTAATGTCATAGTAAATCCTCTCTATATAATTATTGCTTATTGTAAATACTTATATATATATATAGTTACTATTATTTGTAATACACAGTTGTAGCCATCAACAGGGGAGTCATTTCGTTACAAGTCTGCTAACACTGAAGATGGTGCAAAGGCTGACATCTCATCAGATGGATTCTTGGGAAACTCATACAAGCGAGCATTTTTAATTTCGACGTGAGAGTGTTTAACCCAAACGCCTGTAGCTATGAGAATTCCAGCATTAAGTATGTTTACCAGAGGCAAGATTGTGAGAAACGAAGATCATATGAAGAAAGAATTTGTGATGTGGAAATGGTCTCCTCTACACCTCTCGCACTTCGGAGGCCTGAGCAAATCATGTGAAACGTACAGTTTACAAACGCCTGCATGGCATCCATCATTGGTGACAAGCGGGGAGAATCCTAGCACCATTATCACCTGGATTCAATGTAGGCACAATCGATCATGCTGCGCATGCGAAGCTTCTCCTTGGTGAGATCTGCATGTCATTGATCAATTGGCACCAGATCCAAGCCCCCAACCATGAGTCCTCAATCATTCTCATGTATAGTGGTTGCATGAGGCCCGCCTCTCTTAACTTGTTTGTTTATAATTATTTATTATTAACTGTTCGTATGGCATTAATTTTATTGAGCTGCTATAGCTATATGTGCATTTAATCCACACTATATAATATTATGTTAATTTTTATACACACTGAGGCAGCTAGCTATAGACGGACATTATATTTTTCTCTATATAATTACTATAATATTATAATATAATATCAAATTAGATATATACATGCAACCTTCACATCTCCTCTGTCCTTCAAATGACTCCGCTCCAACATGTCAAACAAATATAATATTATACTAAATTTAAATAAAAAGTAATAAGATTATGGTGCACCATTGAAAGCCATTGAAGGTATTGGTCCACACACTATTGAATGTACATGAAACAAAAAGTTCCAATTGGCTCTAAAGTATCCCTCCCGGTAGTTTTTGGTCTCTCCAGATGCGAATAGTCCCATCAAAGCCACAGGAAACCAGTAAATTCAGTTCCGCGCAATAGTCCAAATCTCTCTGTATCATATGTCGAGGAAAAAAACAAAATTAATAATAATTCTAAAGTATACGGCAACTACTTGGAATAATGACATCCATCACAGAAGAAAAAGGTATGTTTAAAAACCAACAACAACAAAAATGGGGAAAAATATGTTCCGCGCTCTCCAGGCATTCAGTTCTTCTCTCACAGCATATGGCAACCTAAGAATACTTAAAAACTATGTACGTACAATAGAATTCGGATAGAATGTACCCTCAAGGGAAGGCAAAAATAGGTACTCACTATCAGAGGTACTTACTATCCAAGGTGCCTTTGATGGTATCGCATGAGGTAGGGATAGAGCAATGAGTATTTACTATCCAGGAGTACTCACTACCCAGGTACTTCGCATCCAGGAGTACTTACTAACCAGGAGTACTTACTATCCAGGAGTACTTACTAACCAGGAATACTCACTAACCCAGGTACTTCCTAACCAGGAGTACTGTATTTACTAACCCAGGAGTACTTCCTAACCAGGAGTACTTACTAACCAGGAATATTCACTAACCCAGGTACTTCCTAACCAGGAGTACTGTATTTACTAACCCAGGAGTACTTCCTAACCAGGAGTACTTACTAACCCAGGAGTACTTCCTAACCCAGGAGTACTTACTAACCAGGAATACTCACTAACCCAGGTACTTCGTAACCAGGAGTACTTACTAACCCAGGAGTACTTACCAACCAGGAGTACTTACTAACCAGGAATACTCACTAACCCAGGAATTCCTAACCAGGAGTACTTACTAACCCAGGAGTACTTACTAACCAGGAGTACTAACTAACCAGGAGTACTAACTAACCCAGGAGTACTTACTAACCAGGAGTACTAACTAACCAGGAGTACTAACTAACCAGGAGTACTAACTAACCAGGAGTACTAACTAACCAGGAATACTAGCTCACTAAGCCAGGTACGTACTTCCTAACCTACGCAGGTACTAACCCAGGTACTTCTTAACAGAGTTTGACTGTACATGATAACTACACACATTGCATCCACGATCCCATAGACCTATTGGACAACAAACGTTAAAGGTCACAAATGCAGAAAGTTCTGGTCAGTTGGACAATAGCTAAGGCAAGAACTGCAGGATCTATTTTCCGCAAAAATTCAAAACTTGGAAACTACAAAAATTCAGTGCTATACGTCAAGCCTCTCTACAAAGTATATGTCTCGAGGATCAAAATATTTCTGTACAGTTTCAATGCCTCGAACAGCAAATACCTCCGGTTCAAATAACAAAGAGGCTGAATTTACATCTGGCATTGCCATAAACAGACCTCTCCATTCAGCCCCTCAATTGCACGCACAAATGCGCGTGCCTGTGCGCGCTCACACACACTGTTGCAGTGTAAATAGTTACACTCACAATCATGTTGCTATGTCCCTGAAGTTTGCACACAATTGCTTGGGTTTGAACTTCCCAAACATAAATACACCTATCCTGAGACGTCTGAAGGGGAAAAACACATTAGACACCAACAACAATGAAGAGATTCACATACATACAATTAGCGCACTACAACAATACTGTGTTAGCATTGGTGGCCATGTACATACTCATGGCAGACATGCATGAGTCCCTCAACCCATACACGTACATATCACACGTATGTATCTACGTATGCAAATACGCATTCCCACATCCGCATACACACACACACACACACACACACACACACACACACACACACACTAAACATAGATTTCCGATAACCCATAAAAATAAATTTATCTCTTTTTCCTATAAATCAAAGTTTAGCAAAGAAGGCATGTTGGACTGACGTGCCTTAAGATACCTGGGGAGAAATCTGATGTGTGCGTGCACACACACACACACACACACACACACACACGCACGCACATACACACACACACACACACACACACACACACACACACACACACACACACACAATAAATCGAACTTCACACTCCATCAGACACACTCACAGACACAAACACAGCAATCACATACTCCATATATGTAGAGTCCACTTGGGTGCCAGCAGTGCCGAGGGTGGCTAAACTCATCATTCATAGCACCATAAAAGTTAGCGATCTGTGAGAGCAGTATTGTAACACAACATTGCACACTTGTAAATACACAAGTACATAAAATCTCATACAGTACCATACACAGTACAACATGCTTGGTCAGCACATCGGCGGGAACACACAAGTTTACACTGGAACTCTATGGAGAGAAACGATGTATATACAGAACAACTTCCTAGTCCGGACTACGCTGCTATCATGAAAGGCCTTGCAGATGAGGGTGTCTTGGTCAGACATTGTACACTGTACAACAAGGACCTGGACACCCATACAGAACCTAAACATAGAATAGGATTACTATATATATATACATATATATATATATATATATATATATATGTATGTATGTATGTATCAGTTATATCCTGTCCAGGTGTGCTGCAGCAGAAATATACAGTGCTGATTGACCGAGGGCAATCAGCACTGTATTTTCTGCTGCAGCACACCTGGACAGGATATAACTAATTTGTATCCTGGTAACCATTCACTGTTTACTGTTGGTGTGTACAGTCTCATCTAGAGTTGATCAGTTTTAGCCACTTACCCTACCAATTGACATCAATTGACATCAATTAGGAAGTGTGCGTATATCAGTGACCTGTGCTACTTCACAAATGTCAGCACACTTTTTCCTTTGATCCACCCATAATTTGTCCACACACCAGGATACAAATATATACATACATACATACATACATACATACATATATACATAATATATACAGTGAACTTGGATAGTAAGTACCCTCAAGGGAAGAAGGTACTTTCAATGGTGTTGCATGAGGTAGGGAGAGAGCAATGAGTACTCACTATCCAGGAGTACTTACTAACCCAGGTACACTTACTAACAGAGTTTGACTATATATATATATATATATATATATATATATATATATACTATGTGCACTCCCAAATATACAAACTTTAGAATCCTTTTGAATAATAGCAGTCTTGGGACAAATTTCACATAACGTAAGACTAAGAGGTTTGAGCACAGACTGCATGTCTCATGTAGAGAGATACGCATGATTGTAGGTGGATGGGCACGTTATTAGCCAGCAGTTACTACTAAGCCCCATCCCCTCTGCACCCCAATTGCACACAGTCAAATTTAATTAAATCATTAACTACTTGGTGGCTGCAGGAGGCCATCTTTCTTCCATTTCCAAGTTGGTAATGAGGGAAAGAAATGCCAAATGGCACACAACTATGATGGTACCCATGGTTCTCACTCATGGTTTCCCGTGCTGAACCATTGGCCCCACCACCACAAAGTCTGCAAGAACATACGAACAAAGCTATATCTTACCAGGTGGCCACTCTCCCACTCGATGAGGATGATCCGATCTTTATCTGTGCACAAATACGTATATAGTACAAACATTATTAAATACTGCAAAAAGTGTTCCAATTACAGAATTGGTATTGCTAGATATATACATGCATGTACACACACATGTACAGTGAAACCTGTCTACAAAGACCACTCAAGACCCCAATGAACTCGGTCTTCACATAGATATGTGGTCCTTATACAGAGGTGGACAGCAATTCGGATGTGATTCACAGACAACCCCACAACAACATCCACAGACAGGTGGTCCTTATACAGAGGTGGACAGCAATTCTGATGTGATTCACAGACAACCCCACAACAACATTCACAGACAGGTGGTCCTTATACAGAGGTGGACAGCATTATAAGCATGCTTCACAGACAACCCCACAACAACACCCACAGACAGGTGGTCCTTATACAGAGGTGGACAGCATTATAAG
>CAUJGJ010000371.1:1875310-1887810 GCA_963170055.1 Halisarca cf. caerulea
TGTCTTTTAGCGATTTTCGCATTCTAATATTCGCGGACGGCCATGTTTTTCATTGCACAAGAGCCTGATCGAAATTTTCGTGGGTCTAAACTTTCGCGGATGGCCTCCTATCCGCGAATACCGCAAATATTAAACCACACGAAAATTAAAGCGTATACAGTATATATATAGACAGTATGCAGAAATTCAGTATAAGAAATTTCCTTATAATGAGTTTCCACTGCATGTACATACAGCATGTATAAGAATTAAGGCCCCGTTTACACATATCCGGATACCCTTGTAAACGTATACTTTTGAAGACGTTTACACACGTCAGACTATTTACATGAAAACGCTGAAAACGTATAAGCGAATGTGGATACTTCGTAGACGAATACCTAAGTGGATACTCTATAAACACATACATCAATCGTTTCGATCGTTAAATACATTCAAAAGTATACATTTATAAAGGTATCCAGATACGTGTAAATGGGGCCCAATTAGCACACGATCCAAACAAACATACAGGAAAGTGGTTTTCATTCTTTCTGCTTTCATGTTAACCAAAACTTCGTGCTAAGTGAGTTTGTGGTATCAGGTTCCACTGCATACCCTAAGAACCCTGCACCTAGCATCAATGAGGTGGAGGTTAGGGTGCAGAAATGTACTGAGCGTGATGTGAAGACATTGTGAGTGAAGGCATATTGCTGAGTGAAGGTGCTGTAGAGTGCATCAGAACATCAGAATTGTTCATAGTAAGCTGCTCTTACACACCTACTACCGTATACACTTTAATTTTTGTGGGATGTATATTTTGTGGATTTATGCTTTTAGCAATTTTTGTGTTTATACTCACAGACGGCCATGTTTTCCCATTGAACAAGAGCCCGATCTAAATTTTTGCGGGTATAAACTTTCATGGATGGCTTCCAATCTGTTAATATTACAAATACTGTAGAACCTCGTTAGTAAGAACACTGTTAATGAGCAATACCTGGATAGGAAGTACAAGGATATGATACCCCAGCTTATAACCCATAATTCTAATCTATATGGTTAGCAAGTACTACTGATAGTGAGTAGCAATTTGGAGGGTCCCCAGGTGTACTCACTAACGAGGTTTGACTGTATAAACAATGTGAAATAAAAGCATATGTGGTATTAGGTAGGTGTCTAGTAATCAGCTATCACAAAAGGACTGGCAGACGGAGCTTGCAGTCGGTCAGGACATGGATAGCTGTTGCCACCCACACATGCCATTCTGTCTAATAAATATTAACACAACAATAAGTGTCGCGGCTAAAAATTGCTGCCTCAATTGGCATGATCTCAAGAGCATAAGTCAATTTCTTTGCAAAAAAGCTACATTTTCATAAAGATTGCTCAATAAATGATGTTTGTGTTTCAAATAATGTGATTTATGATACAGTCAAACCTCGTTAGTGAGTACACCTGGGGACCCTCCAAATTGCTACTCACTATCAGTAGTACTTGCTAACCATATAGATTAGTATTATGGGTTATAAGCTGGGGTATCATATCCTTGTACTTCCTAACCAGGTATTACTCATTAACAGTGTTCTTACTAACGAGGTTCTACTGTATTATATTACAATGTAAGTATTCAGTTGGATCCTCATGTAAGCCACTCTCACTGAGGTTTTTCTGACACTTGCCTAAGTATTAGTCTGGCCATGGCTGACCAACCAGACCGGTTCCACCGCCCCCGCACAATCATACAGCAGAACCTATTGTGTACAACAAATCCCCTAGTAGTGAAAACCTCTCCATAACAGACTTCTTTTGTGTGTCCTAATAGATTGTTATGTACGTACCTACACAAAATAGCCTCAGATCGAATAGTGGAAACCTGTGTATAACAAACTGTTGTTTTTCAGCTCCCAAGTGTCCGCTGGAGAAGTCCCACTGCAGATTCATTGAGGTTACAATATCACAAGACACTATGTATTAAATTTGCTTAGTAGGTCGACCTGGCTTAGTAGTTTAGTGGAATCTCCAACAGCAGACACTCCAAATTAAAGACAGTCTGTATACAAGGGACAAACCTTGAGGTCCCAAAATAATTCCTCCTAATATGTACATACATATTGAACCTCCCAAAGAGGACAACCTCCTTGCAAAGGACCAAACAGTCTGTCCCAAAAGTGCCTTCTATTTGGAGGTTCTACAGTACATACTCCTCAGTCTGTCCGCCCGTCATGTACAGTTAGTGTTACCCTTCAATGCACATAACCACATCAGGCATACTCTCACCTAGTATGGATCTCAATGTGGGTTCGTTATGTGATGGTGGCTGTTGGTCCTTTCGAGAGAAAACGTGTACACTAAAACAACAGAAGAGAAACACTTGTAGTGGTAGTAACAAAGAGCAATTGTTGGAAAATACACATATATACCCCTCCTTCTTTAACACACACACACACACACACACAAACCTTCAATCATATTGTACGCATGTACAGTGGAACTTGTCAATTAAGACCACCCTAGGGAGTGCCTTTTACTGTCCCTAATTCTCAGGTGGTCTCAATTACCAGGTTAAATTGCTTTGTATGGCTAAAGTGGTTCACTGACCAGCCTACAGTGGTCTCCCTAGACAGGTGGTCCTTCTTTACAGGTGGTCTTTAAGACAGGCTTCTCTGTAAATGACACCATGTCACCACTTCTACATCCCCCCCATTGGCACCAGTAGATTGACCACGCCTATCTGTTACACTGGACAACAAGCTAGTGTGATGAATAGGTGTTAACATACCTAGCCAAGTAGTTTACATAACTAGGTAGCTATGAAGTAGCCTCTTGTAAGAAACCACACACCTACCCTGCACCCTCAAACAGTCATTCAAAGCACCAATCATAAAAGCAAATGTAGGTAATATTTTATTGCAAGTTTTGGACAAATCCTTGTTTTTCAGGTTCCAAAATCACATCTGATACAAAATGCCTGCAACTCAATTCTTTCCTTGACACCTACATACATACGTATGCATGCTGTTTCCTTTATCAGTTACATGACTACTGTCTCACCATTGGCAAAATACGTAGGCGGTTGTTGTGGTATTGTGCTCTAGGCCTGTGAATAAAATCACCTGGCGATGAGTGCCGGAAAGGGTTTCCAAATTCCGACTTATTATTGCAATTGCAAGGTTTTGGTGTGAAGATGCTTCCCTGATATAGTCTCACGAACGAGACCCCTCCCTGTCCTCCATTTTATAAATATGAACCTGCATTTATAAAATGGAGGGTGGGAGGGGTCTGGTTCACGAGACTATTCTTTCCCAGCCGGATTCAATCCTGATTACAAATCATTGCAAATGGCGTATACAAATACAGTGGAACCCCTGCAATCCAACACCTCTAGAATCCGACATTCTCTCTAATCTGACAATCTTATGAGGTACAGTCACCATACTAAAGTATGTCAAGAGTCACTCTGCAATCTCACAACCTTCCAAGTCAATTTTTCCAAGCCCCATTGAGTGCCATATTAGAGAGGCTTCAGCGTAGTGTAATACCACTCAAGCCACCGATGAAGGTACTGTAGAACCCCATTTAGAAGAATAATCTTAACACAAATTCTGCGTAACATAAGCTATCTTTTTGAGGCATGCTTGGTTTGCTGCAGTACTGTACATGTATTACTAAATTCTGATAAGAAGGACTTCCGATATTGAGGACTACTTTTGTGGGTCCCCTAAAGTTCGTCTTAATGAGATTTAACTGTATATTAAACTTCAAATTATATCTAATTTCTGAGAAATAATAATATAATACAGTACATGTCACTTCTGTACAAGTCCCCTAGTCACACACACACAACACACACAACACACACACACACACACACACACACACCGAAGAAGCAGCAAAAGGAACAAGCAAAGGTTGCATGGTATTACATTCCACTACACAGGCTACCAGTAGGTTGAATGGTAAGCATGGAGGGATTTTAACTTGATGTATATACTTGAAGGCACCCCACACGTATAAAGCCACGTAATGTTCAGAAATGAATAAGGTAAAGGGGGGTAATTTGGAACAGGGCCTGTAAATTTTGCTGTGGTTAAGTCACCCAACCATCCTTGCTACTGCCAAACTCCCCCTTTATGTAGACAATACAGACAAGAAGTAATGGATGTTACTTGTGGCTGACACTGCTTTTGGCCTGACTGTTCTGAATTACCCGCTGTTCTAAATTACCCCCCTTTACCTTATATTTTACAACACTATTATGTACTAATGAGAATGACAATCATGCATGAAGCGCCACGTACTATTCCTACGTGCGGCAATGGACTTATGGAGCCATTTTACATTGAGCACTAATCCCCAATAAACTGCTACCTCTCTCTTTGGAGGGAGCTGAAGGTTTCCGTCAAGCCCATCTCCTTCAGGAATTGGCCAACCAAGTGAACCGCCTCCGAGTCGTCCATTTTCGATCGTACGAAAGTCACGTGCAAATTACGCACAACTCGTGTTTTTGCTCCATTAATACCATAGGACTGGAAAGTTGTGCTGTAGTTTTAGTTATCATAAGATCCTTATGCGAATTTCTTCATAACAGCATAATAATTATGCTATTACGAAGAAATTCGCACAAATAAAAATCGCACTATATTTAAGGTCTGATACCACACAATACTAGTCTGGCGTAGCCGACCCAATCTCGCTCGGCCATTTTCGTCAGTCCCCGAAAATGGCCGAGCGAGATTGGGTCGGCTACGCCAGACTAACACAATACTGCATGTCAAGACAATCCGGCACATAATTAAAGATTGCGTAGTGTCTGGTGGTCAAAAATTGCACAACTTTTATGTACTTTATACAACATACCATGCAATCCTACAGTAACAAACAGCACACTTGTACCATAGGCTTGTACATTGCAAATTACAGTCTGGTCAAACTATATATGGACACTATGCATAGGTAAATCAGGGGTGTAGGAACGTTCACACAAGTGAAGGGGCCGGAAGATGTAGCATATTGTACAGCAATATGTTAGGCACATGTATGATTTTGGGTCCTACTCCCTAAATGTGAGGGGGCCATGCAAGGCCCCCTGGCCCCCCTGGTTCCTACGCCTATGTAAATGTGCTTAATGCTGACATGCATGACTAGAGTCAAGCCATTGCTCATAACAAGAAACTTTCCATATCCCAAGCATGTTAGCACACGCAAGCAAGGGGCAGCATGTATTGCATTCATGCATGCTAACAGATCTGACGATACATTTTCATGCATGTTCGTACTACTACAAGTGTAGCTACTGTATGCAATCAACATTGTGTGAAATGGCAATTGTGACCTGAAAGAATACAGTCCAAAACATGAAAATACCAAGAACCGAGCTTGGTCACCAACTGCTGCAGAATCATAGGTTATTTTTCACCATCTTTGAATAAATTGAAGCAATCTATTCAGTAACAAGGTCCTTCCTTCTCTTCTAATGCATCATCTTCTTCTCCTCCATAGTCATCCCCCCCATCATCAAAGTAGTTCATGGTGTAGTCTCCTTCTTCCTCCTCTTCTTCTTCATCATATTCAACTACTTCTTCTACCCCCTCCTCCTCTCCAGATTGAATTCCATCTTCCTCCTGCAGTCTTTCAAGGGACGAGATATCTCTGGCTTCAGGATTCACTCTGTTCTTCACCTTCTTTTGAAGAGGAACACACACCCTCCGTTTCTTTGATTTTATTGGCCGAAGTTCGGGTGGAAAAGTAGCCCAATTCGGTTTCCATCCACTAAGAATATTCTCATCTTCCGCTGAGCATGCTGAATACTTCCTAAATACTTCTGTGTAGTGCATAAAACGATTATCCTCAGTAACAGTCTTTCGAACGTAAAAATGAGAGTTTTGGATGAATTGTCGAAATTCCCGTTTCACGGTACCTGTATATTCGTCTTCTTCATTTAATTTCATGTCTATAGCGCGCCGCTCCAAGTGGGGATAATAAGGGGGCGGCTGTAGAATTGGTGGTGGTAGTACTTCTCCTTTGGGTAAAGAAAGGGCATCAAGAAGGGGAGAGCGACCTGCCCCCCGCCCTCTACCTCTACCGCGTCCTCGACTCATACAAGTTCTATATCATTGATTATGGCCTTTCTAGTGTCGATCTCCTAAGCCTCTTGCAGGCCAACGGGATTTCCCCAAACTGGTCTCGACATATATGGCTGCCGCGCCGTCTAATCATAGATACTCTTGCGTAGGTTAGAGTATCTATGGTCTAATGTAGTCTCGTTAGCTCCCAGCCCTCTGCTTCATAGTCTCGCGTTGCACCATGTCCATATGGACAACATTATATATTTCCCAGAATTCGAAGGAGTATATAATGTCCATGCATGGTTACACTATTATTCTATATAATATATGGCTGCACAGGCCTCAGTACTTCTGACCTCCAATAAATTTTTATATGACTAGATGTAAATGCATAACATATACAGTGGCCTGGTAGGCCTCCATTAATTTTATAATTTTGCTATACATGTATGCAAAGTATAATGTGTAATCCAACACCGTCTCTCTCTCTAACCCAACCATCTTGTTAGGTACAGTCACCATATGCATACTATGTCACCATGTTAAACCAAAGACAAATTTTCACAAATCCTCCCATGCAGGCAGGCTCCCAGGCTGAGATGAAACTTAATTCTGTACATTAATCATGCGTTGAGTGGTTTTCTACATCAGAGTTCTTTGGAAGTAGGAGGCACAAAGTGAGTTTTATATAATTTCAAAATCTATTTTTAAATTAAAGTTTAGGTGGTCTTTGCAACAAATCTTCTGCCTAGCCTCAATATGCGTACAAACATTTCTCAGTGCCAGCAAGTGGTAGCTAACTGTAAATGTCAATGAGTACATTTTCTAGTGATTCATGTCCAAAGTGACTTCAAATGAGCCTAATTAATGAACAGGTTTTAGTATTCAGAAATCAATCAAATACGTGGGTATATAACTCATACCATGTCTACTAAATACAGTATAAGACGACGGAAACTTGCTATGCTCGTAAGTAGGTCGGTGCATGGAAAGTGAAGCTACCCCATATATTCTGGCATGAAGGGTGGTCTAGGGACGAGACTAGGCTGCCGTGCATCACAGTACTGCGGTGTCCATCATCAATTTGTACTGAATTGAAACAGAATTCAGTTCAGAGGCTCTCTTTGATCACTGTGACACTTCCTGAAATCCTTGTCGAAGTCACATCAGCCAGTAGTACCAGGCTTCTGAAATTGTGTAGTACAAAGTGCATGCACAAAGCAACATATTAAGTGAAAATGCACATAAAATGTGGATAGAATGAAGTGAATGGTGAACTCTCAGCTATAGGGATTTTACATACAGTAACTGCACATGGCACTTCAAAGTACGTACTGTGTGTTAAATGTGTGAGCGCACTAGCTGTAACAAGCTACAAAACTTGATACCCAAGTGCCGCAGTGTCATCAATATTTAGTTAAGACACACCGTCATAGACAATCCATGATATCATGAGCTATAGCAATATACTCGCTATTGTCTTCCATTGCCATGGTAACTTAGATATCTATGGGTGATATTCTGGCTATCAACCCCTGGAAATGGATATCATCCCTATGGCAACTTCCACACTAATTAATTAAGGCCCCACACTAATTACGATGTAAAAGAACAACTACATGAATACAATTACAGTGGAACCTCAGTATAACGGACACTTTGGGGACTGAAAAAAAGTTTGTTATACAGAGGTTTCCACTATTCAGAGGTTGTTTTATGTACATGCCAATCCATTCAGACCCACAAGAGCATGCAGTTTGTTATACAGTAGAAAGGTTTCCGCTATTGGGGGAGTTTGTTATAAGAGGTTTCACTGTATGCATACAATTATCACAGGGGCTGGAGTAATATAGTCTAAGACTTAATTTACTTGACTTAAAATTGGGCTTCACCTTAATCAGTCTCGTATCAGCTAAAAATGTCCTAGCTCGTATGCTTGGGCATAGATACTCCAACAACTGGAAAATGATATAATTAATCAAAAATGAGCACATATTATACACAGATATTAATGAGTTTGCATGTGCATTGAATTTCATGTAATGATGTTTCAAGATTTATGCAGAATCCGATCTTCCTTCAGCCACAATTGCCCGGCTGAATCACAGTCAATCTTGCCGCATATAGCTGCACTCCTTGAGCCTCTGATTGCAAGGATTGATGATCTCAGAAGGCTGAATGACAATCTGGTTCTAAACAGCTTCATGATGATGCTGTATGGCTGTCCTTGCTTCTCGGCAATCATGCTTGCTAGTCTCTTGTTCGAACGGGATTGGAAACTGGCCGCCCACGCGCGAGCCATGCATGCTTGTTACGCTGGAGTATCAAATTACCGCCTTTGCATAATGATCGTATGGTGAATCAGCTTTTACAAGAGCACATCAAGCCTCATTTCCGGGAAGCTAGCGCCCTGAACTCTGTATACAGGCGTATCAATGCACTCAGTAATCTTCGCTGAATCCAATGATACCAAATTTGGGGTAGCAGCGGAAGTGAACAGCTTGTCAAGTGTTTTATAACGTATGGCAGTTTGGAGTAATTCAAAGCTGCTGTGTTTTTGCAGAGTCCTTGAAAGTTTGACATAGGCCACTAGAATCAGAGCTAAACAAGCGATTCGAGTTTAAAAAACTCGTGGGCCGCCCACGGCCCTGGAAACTCGAATCGCTTGGAAGTTGTCGTTATTCACGAAACTAACATTTCGAAGATCTCTTCTACTCCAAAAGATCCTTCGCTGATTAAATGAGTAGCAAACGTTCCAATTTCGTCGAATTATAGGCGAGAATTGGGTTCTGCCTTAGCGTCCGCCATGTTGTTGACATATATATAATATTATACACATCGTTACGGACGTTCCGTAGTCTCGTACCCAGACCACCCTCGCCGCGTAGTACAATGGCGACGAGAAGGGTGCGGAAGTTGGGCTGGGGACGAGACTAGACATTCCGGACACTTCCGGTCAAAGCAAAAATAATATAGCTGTGCACAGATTCTAATAAATCCTAGCTTCAAATAGCTAGAAATTTATAAATAAACTCAATTCAAAGAAGTATAATATACTCCATATACATGTAAATCTAGATTCAGCCATGGAAGGTCCTAACAACTGTTCCACAAGGCCAAGAAATGACCACTTAACTTTAATGCGTACTATTATTACCATGAAAATGTATTTAATTTACTATTAGATAATGTGCTTCTAACACCTCCTATTATGTAATGCACAATTCCATTATGAAATATTAAAGCCTAGGATAAACAAATTTGCAAACCCATAGAGATAGCAGCTGTACCAGCTGTAACTCCACTGTAAAAGTTGTTTACAGTTACTTTGTTTTGTATTTTGAATTGACTAACACAAAACAACTCCTTTGATCTTTCCTTTGATCTCGTTGGGTTTGCAAATTTGTGGATCCTCTGCTGAATATTTCATAATGGAATTGTGCATTACAAATTGGAAGGTGTTTTCTCTATATGACCTACATGAGTAGTGGAAATTGTGCAATGAAGGCGAGCAGTTTTCATAATTGTTCTCTATAAAATGCGAGTCACAAACAAGTAATTTGAGTTAAAACTCGTGGGGGCTGCCGCCCCACGCACTCAAATCACTTGCAAAGCATTGGAGTGCAAGTGCACAGCTGAACATTCATTGAACATACTGTTTATTAATTGTAACTGGACGATTGTTTTGAAAACAATTGCCATATTTGACAGTTGTTTTCAAAACAATTCCTATAACTCATTCCTGTATAAATTCATACTTCTCTATTACTATTATATAAATTCTCTATTATAAGACTTTTGTTCAAATCCATATTATATATATATATATATATCGGACGAGCGTTACACACCGGAAGTCCAAATGAAAACAATATAGGCGCAGGCAGCCCCTAAAAATTTAGACCCTCTAAATGGGGATTAAACATTTTTGGACCATGCACTCCCAGGAGGAAATCCAACCTAGACTATATAACTGTTGTGAACAAAGTTCAGAAACTCGCTGGATATTAATGAATTGGAATTTGGAATGGATATGCATGGTAATGGCAGCCATGGCTGTAATGGCAGTCAAATATGGAAGGGGATATATGGCGGGTATTCTGACTTCCTGAAAAGAACCCCACTGGATGGAGTAATTCAGACAACGCTCCATTCCTTGTATCGATCTAAGTCCACAAGCTTCATCAACCCTGCAGCCTAGTAACCCTTTATAAACTTCAATCATCATGCAGATGCAAGATTTCTTTCTCAGATCACTGCATGATTGATTCTGTGATCATGTGCATGCGTATATACATGGTGCAAGAGCATCATTCCACCAACCAGCAAGAGACGTACATGAATGTGATCGATAGCCCATTGGACCTCATCGCCAATGAGGCCCGTCTACTCTGACTACAAAGATTCTATTCAATCATATAACATGCAGTCCAGATATCAATGTTGTGTACATGGGGTTATTGTGGTGTCCTTAACTACAATTATATAATTATTATTATTATTATTATTTATCATTATTTTTTGGGGCAGTGCGCATTTGTGCCCCTTTTACTTTTTCAATAATACTGTGAGGGATTTTTTCAGGAAAAAATCTACGTCCAAATCGGGTATTGAGGTAGTGAAGACCCATAAATCGTGAGTGCTGGGAGTGTGAATGGACTGTGAATTTCTATACTGAGTAACTTGATTTTCGCTCGAATTTATGTATCAACTTGTAGCACACACTCAATTAAGTCTTTTACAGTGCATGATCTGTTACTTACCCTCTATTTCAACCTGCGATTTACGACGAAAAAAGCACTTTTGAGGCCCTTGTGGACTTTTGTGGTCAATAATGCGTGGGTGAACGCATTCTGTCCATGCTAACGATTCAATCAATTAAACTTGCTATCAGTAATTAGGCTTATATAAGCATGCACTAGTCTGGCCTGCTACGACTGTTCCATGTGCACGATAAAAGCATGCATATACCATACAGTAGATATTATTAAAAAATATGCATTTATATAGGACCTGGTCCCAGGATATGGTATCTAGCAGTGGCATTATAATCACTTTACTATCATGGCCTGCTCCAAAATACCATATAGCAGGAAAATTAGGCGAGCACTACTATTTGGTGAATTCGTTTCCAGATGGCATTAATTGGTGAGAATTAAATTAATAATCTGGTTAATCAAACAAAAATGCCATTATCTGAACTATTGATATTCTCAGTAATTTGAGAGGGGTTATGTCCCACGATTATAGCGAGACCTTTGCTCTGCCGCCATTTTATGTTAAAAACATGGTGGCTGAGAGGATTATGCAGAAACTAAGTGCAGAAAACATAGATTTGGCAATGATTATAATATTGACGACTTATAGATTTGGCGTTCTACAAATCTGTCAAAGTACAAAATTAAAACCCATACCAAAAGTTTCCCACTGTATGGTACATCATTGTTGAGCTTCCAAAGTAAAATGATCATGAACAACCTCAATATGAAGGACACAAAGCAGCTGAATATATAATTGGAGGCTGTCTCTATAATTATGTATTTTTCATTCAATTTGATTTCAAATGGTATTCTGTGTGTTCAGGGTTGAACTTAGAACATGTTCTGAAGTAAACGAAAGTTCTGCATTAGCTTGTAGCCAATTTTTATACTATTCTCATAGCAAATGTGCAAGGATTGTTGTAAACAAGCATATTGTTATGCAAACCATGCAGCCTCATTTTTAACGGGATATGTTGAAAAATCAAAGAAAGTTGTCAAAACTTTGGAAATGTTGGGCCAACAGTGTTTTCCATTTTAGCCTGTTTTCTTGCAAGTGCATGACAATTCACAGGTTATTGCCCTATTACCAGCAAACTGAAACAGGTTGTCACAAATTAGTGGTTTTCAGTTTTCACAATGTGAATTATTACCACAAATTTGTGAAAAAGTCACTGTTTGCTGTTTCTGGTTGCATGTTTTTGGTCAAAAACATTAATTCTTTGATTAGTTTAAATCATATAATTTTCATGAGTCAGACTTTACTTCTGAATCAGAACATGTTTTATGTACTACGACAGAAATGATCGTAGCAAACTGTTACTTCTATAAGTACAATTCCATTACATTGCAAACACAAATATAAAATAATAAATAATAATTCATATTTATTATACAAAATACCCCATTATAGTAACTATTGAGTGCAAGCCATTGGGTGAAAATTCAAATTTGATCACATTACCAAGCGGTTTAGTGAGGCTAACTGTTTCTGTCGCCATGCATGCATGCAATCAATTATGGGAGTCCATTCGACGTCACTCACGCATTTTGTAGGATAAAATTCCACCTTTTAATTTGGTCCAAAATGGATCCGATACTTTCAACTCAAATTGCAGCTCCATGTCAAGGCTGAAGAACACATTGATAGCAAACAGCTACTTGGATACGCATGCCATACAAGATGCTTAAAGGG